>JAJLUJ010000045.1:0-67958 GCA_030564235.1 Blastobotrys elegans
GGGGTAGCTCTTGCAATATCAGGCAGACTGGCTATATTCATCACAACCATGTTAAGAATGTAGCAGACAAGTTTCAAGTTTCTAGAATGTTTCATGTTGGTGAAGAGAAGCAACTCACTCTCTTCTGCCCAAGTACTGGCGGTACGGATACCCTCTCGAGATTTTGTTTCAAGATTTCAATTACCCTTTGTGTGATTCCTCCTTCCTCAGCCTTCTCCGACATGTCCAATGTCTGTCTTGTGAACGAACAGAGTAGTTGCCGTTTCTCCCAGTCGGTATTCTCAATCTGGTTTTTCAGCCGTTTACTGCTTTGGCCCGAAAATCCATCCGGCACCGGTTCACTGAGTGAAGAGTCGGCCATTTAATTTGGTCCTTTCCCAACAATTTTGGTGGGCGAAAAAAATCTAAAAAAAACTTAAAAAAAAAAAAAAAAAACGTTGGATATTTGAATGCGAATGAGGACTTTCAAAGGCGGGGGAAGGTATATGGATGGATTAACTACTTCCGATCAAGACTAAAAACATATGCAGGCACAACCGCCTTTTGCAAGAAGACAACAGCTAGGTATGTTAAAAAGTGTGAGCCGCACATGTTTCCATATGTAGGCATATGCATGCTGGTTCCGTTTTGGAACTTTGGTTTGTTTAGAGCACAGGCCTGGATCAATCAATTGTATAGTTTCAGATACTACCAGGGGAACGTCATTTTCGCAAACGTAAAAACCTGTGTAGAGGTGGCAACGATTTTGAAATTTCCGACACCAGAAGTACACGTCACAGTGGGAAAAAAAAAAAAAAAATGCCAAACTTGCCGCCAGAACTATGGATAAAAGTGTTCGATTACCTTACTAGTCACGACAATTATGACTACCGCGATTATTGTTTTGTCAATTCGGAGTGGTTTATTGCGCTTGCGTTGTGTCGCGTATCCATCACCGCGCCTTTGCTATACAACTACCAACACCACCGGCGTAACAGCAACATTAAATGGCTGAACGAGTTTTATTTCAACAACGCGCGTATGTTTGATCTATCCACGCCAACTATGCAGAAACATGGGTATGCAGTTCTGAAATGGATGGGGAGGCTAGGCGAGCAGTTCCCCTGCCTGAAGCACCTGACAATACCGTTGAGCAATGTACCTCAAGGGGTGCCAATTACGGACATGTGTGTGGGTATTGAAACTCTGTCAATCAAGTTGATCAAGATTTCTGATGTGACGCCGAATGTCGTTGCTGATCTTGTCCAGTTTTACAACAAATGCGCCAGATTGAGCAAACTTGAGCTGAAATTAGTTGAGCGCCTGGTTGAAGACAGATATGGTCACTTCACCAGATTTTCCTTGCTGCAAGACTTGCCTTTTACAAGTATTGATCTGGTTTCGAACACCATAGTGTGGCCTTTAGAGGCGTTTAAGGATATAAACAGATCGAAGCTGGAGGAGCTGTCGGTCGGGGAATTATGGCGGAATTTGCATAACCCTCCCGAGACCTCGGAGATTATTTGGCAAATATTTTATGGGCTTAAGCGGTTTTCGTTCGCAATGAGTGCTCCAGGTGCTCAGCAATGGTACACAGTAGCACGTCTTCAGCCTTTAATTTTGAACGCAGATCAGTTGGAATATTTGGAGGTTAAAATGTTGTCTCGACGTTTCCCTGAATCCCATATGGCTTTTACGGCAACTCATATTATCTTCTTAATTGAGTCATGCCATCCAGTGACTAAAGAGTTTGTTTTCACCAGTCGTATTCCATTGTGTCAACGCCAGGTGGATCGTCTGGTAAATCATTTGAAAAGCCGACGACCATTTGCGCGGTTGTTTACATATGTCGTGGAATAATAGTAGTAGGTAAAATGCTAGCTATTAACAAACTACCTTTACAAGTGTTGAAACTATTCACATTGTGGCTTATCTTGTTGAAGGCCACGTGATTTAGAAAGCCCATCGGCTCCGACGCTTCCGTTTTTATGTTCAAAATTTGGGACAAAACCCGTTTGTCTCTTTTTTTTTTTCTTCTTCTTCAAAACCCAATCTATTATCCATCTCTTACATGGAAGATAAACGACAGTCATCGATAGTGGGGGCTGCTTCTGCAGGTTCACGGGCCTTGGCTAGTCAGTTATTCACATTCTATATCAAAATCCCGCTAAAAATATTCCGGCCGACACGGATCGACTACCTTGCATTGCCACGAGCCATCAACCCAGTATACAGCCAACAGCCATGGAGCTTTGCGACCCACTCTGGGCCGGCCCTTATAGCCCATGCCGTCCGCGAGCACGGCTGGCGGTTCATACCAAACAACATTCTCCCGCCGCTCGTGGCCAACTCGGCGGTGGGACTTGCCCTCTATACCAGCTACCTCACCTCCCTATCTATACAGAAACGAGCCGACGGAATGTACGGTCTTAAAGAGACGCTGATATCAGGCGGGATAGCTGGTGCGCTGCAGTCCATCGCCGCCGCACCGATAGATGCCATCGTGACCCGATTCAATGCCACCGACATGATCGACTCGCAGCACCGCTCGTTATGGGGGTATAGTGTGGAAAAACTCAAACAGATTGGGCTGCGCGGTACGTTTTCGGGGTTTGGTATAAGCCTGGTGAAGGAGAGTTTGGGGTTTGCCATGTTTTTTGCGTCGTTTGAAGCAGTCAAGGGCGCGTGGTATAGAAGGTATGTGCATTGGGTTTATGGCGGCACTGACAGAACCCCCAACCGCGCTGTTTTCCCCACATTTGTAATCTTCTCGGGCGTTTGCGCTACTTATTCGTTGCAATTGGCCCATTACCCGCTGGGAAAGCTCCAAAAGATGCATTTTATTAGACTGGAGGCGATTGACAAGGTGCATGAACAACACGGCACGCAAGTCAAGTGGAGCGAGTATATTAAAGCATACGGAAAGACGTTGAAACAAGCTCAGAAGTTGGTTATAAAAGACGCTCAGGGGTCGTGGTGGAGGTGGTTGTATTCTGGCTTCTTTCGCAACACCCTCATGGCATTACCCAGTACGAGCATTGGCTTGGTCGTGTTTGAGATTATGCGGTTACGATATATGGACGAAGAAAAACCCGCGTTTGTGGAAGACTCGGAGTTTTATGATTTATGATTTTTAATTTATAGTTTTAGTATAGTATAGAAAAAACGTGTATAGAAAGTGATGAAATGAAAAAAAAGTGTTATACGATTGATATATAAAAAAACTCGTGACTACGGTATATACATAAAACTACTTTCCTAGCTACAATGCAAATTTCAACAACGGAATATGAAGCAGGGAAACGTTCCGCTTGACAAACTTGAGAGTGTTTATACGACTCAACTACATGTCTACAGTAAATGTGTATGGTGCGGCTGGCTGGCTGGCTGACGACGCGCGGCTGAACGATGGACGAAAAAAAAACACGTCTTTTTTTCTCTTCTCTCTCTTTACGCCAATCGATCGAGATATGCCTTCCAACCGGCATCTCGGTACCGTTTTGCTTGCACATCAACCGACACGTCCTTGTTTTTGTACAATCCACGCCCGACAATGACCACATCGGACCCATTCTTCACCACGGTATCAACAGTTCGATACTGTTGGCCCATATTATCGCCAGTCTCGTCCAGCGAGACACCTGGAGTCAGCACCATCCAGTCCTCGCCTTCCAGCTCGGTCATCCGGTTTTGAGCGATAAACCCAAACACAAACTCGGGATTAGACCGGGCCATCTCCACTGTCTTTTGGGTATACTCACCAGTAGCTAGCATTCCCTTTGACGACAGCTCGGCAAGCATAATCAACCCACGAGGGTCGGATGTGGCCTCCTTTGCCGCGGATTCAAGCCCGGTGATGATACCAGGGCCTGGGACACCATGTGCATTGGTGATATCAGACCAAGACGCAATCTTGTAAACCCCTCCGGCATACTGGGCCTTAACGGTGGACCCAATATCGGCAAACTTGCGATCCTCAAAGATCATGAAGTTGTGTTTCGCCGCCAGATCAAGCATTGGCTGGACAGTCCCTTCGTATGTAAAGTCGCTGATGATATCGATATGCGACTTGACAAGGCAAATGTACGGGCCCAGAGTTTCCAGCAGGGACAGAAACTCGGCCGTGGTGGTCACGTCCAGCGAGCAGCACAGGTTGGTCTGTTTCTCCGCCATGAGGTTGAGTAGCCGTGCGGCCACCGCGCTGGGGTGTTTGGCGGCGCGTTGCTCGTACGTAAGGTTGATGTTGGCCATTTGCAAGGTAAGTTGGTATTAAAAAAAAAAAAGAATTTGGAAAATTTTCGTGGGAAAGGAGAGAGAGAAGCCTGCGCGCGCAAAAAAAAAAAATCCCGACGCGTGCTCTACCCGTCTTTTTTTTTTCTCTCTCTTTTTTTTTTTTTCTTTCCCTCTTTTCTTTCAACACTTTCACATTTTAGACGCCCTGATTTAAACTTCAACATGGCGACGACGACAACACCACGGCTCGCGGATAGCTCCGGCTACGCGTTCATCTCGCTATCGCAACAAACGTTCCCTACAAACACACCGTCCATCGACAACATGCAGCTAGCGCGGCGGAAGCGCCGGAGAACGACGCCAACCGAACAGAGTATCCTTGAGCAGGAGTTTTCGCGGTGTTTCAAGCCAAACAAGAAACAGCGTGAGATGATTGCGCGGAGAGTAGGGATGAGTAACAAGGCTGTTCAGATTTGGTTCCAAAATCGGCGGCAGGCGGTACGGAAACGGGACGACGACGTGACGGTGAGTAATGGCCTGACCACGCCATTGACCGCCAGTCGGACGAGCAGCTCCGGTCTCAGCGTTTTCCGTGATCATCATCGCCACAACCACCAAACCGCCGCGCCAATCAGTAGATCGCAAAAATTGTGCTTGTCCATGAACGATGACGGGAAAGCCGCCGTCATCACCGCAGACAAGACCCCAGAGCGGCGAAAGAGCACGAAACGAAATGACCGTGTAATTCTCTCGCCGCTAGCATCGCGTGTTCAAAACCAACTGACACCGCTCTCACCGGTGAAATCAAACTCGCTCAACGCATTGTTGAGGTACAAGAACAACACGACTAGCCCGACAAAGGGGCCAAAGTCGCCAACGGCGCGGGAGAAGGAATGCATCTCGAATCTGCTTTCTTTACGTGAGTGGAACTAACACACGCGTCGTGTGTTGTATTTTTTTGCTTGCCCCCTTTTTGACATTCTCTATCTCGAGATCTCTCCCCTAAACATTTTTGCATAGTAAGTAGATCTTTTTATCAATTTACATATTTTATTCTATTCCCGTCCATCCCTGATCGGCACTAATGCACTTTAAATGCATGTTATTTACAATTCTACAGGAAGAGGCTGTTTGGACCGGATAGGTGATTTCGCACCGTACTCGATTGCCAGCTGTTTCAAAACGTTTGCTTCGATAATGAGTCGTTGTGGTTTGAGCAAGTCACGGATATTGACGGCGTCGATGGTGACGATATCCACATCCTTGGCGTGTTTCTGCGTCGCGCTGTCAAAGTTTTCTGGGTATTCCTCGCATACCACCGTCACCTTGCGCTTATACAGGTTCATCTCCTTCATGAACATGTCACCCGCGTTCCAATGCCCAGTGACGAAATCAATCTTTCCGTCCACGACAAGCAGGTTGCCTTCGTTGTATTGGTAGCTCAGCGCGGTACGGAAAGCCTTCGCGTAGGCTTGGAACGGGAGTTTTGTGGACCAGTCAAAGTTGGGTTTACGGCCAAATGCTCGGGCACCGTCGTGTCGAATAGGTGACCCCCGGTCGCCCACACGGGCTCGACCGCTACCCTTCTGGGCATGTAGTTTCTTGCCAGAATACCCCATCTCGCTACGGTCTAGTGTGTGCCGGGACCCGACTCGTGCGGCGTCCCGTTCAAACACTACCGCTTGCCATAGTAGGTCTCGTCGGGTTGGTAGACCCAAAATGTCTGCGCAGACTGGTTGGAATTGCGTGGGCTCGAGTGAGGGGAAGCTGCGCAGTGTTGTGAGGACGTATGACGGCGGTTTCGCCAGTGTTGTTAGTGTGCGTTTGAGCATGGTTCTTTTTTTTTATGGGCAATGTCGTTGGATCAAAAGAGTTTTTTTGGTGATGGAAATTTTTCCCAATTGTTAAAATTTAACAGGCCCAATTTTTTTTTTTTTTTTTTGATCCCAATGTTTATGTAAGCAGTGCGGCTGAATGTTTCGGTCTTATTTGGGGCATCCTCGAATACGGCTGCGAACTGTGGGCGACAATAAAGACGACCTAACAGCGTTCAGGTCAGTGCCACACAAGAAATGGGAAGAACAATACCGAGCAGGAAGCAAACATCAACCCGAAATTCTCCACCAAAGTCAGCCAACTACAAACAGGCAAACTTCTAGCTAAAGAACCACGACATGTTCTAAGCTGGATCGTCCAGCTCAGAACTGGACATGCTCCTGTCCGGGAGCATCTATACAAAATTAAGGCCACAGGTGTGGAATTCTTAAGAATCCAAACAACCCCGAGGACCATAAGAATCGCGACGCGCTAGCCGTGCCTTGGAGCCTGGCTAATTGTTTCTCTGGGGTTTTTGAAGTCTTTGAGCTTTCCCTCCAGTAACGTATACTCCTTATTGATTATGATTTTATTATATAGTTTTTAATATTTAATAAAAGAAGAGAGAAAAAAAAAAAAAAAAAAAAAAAAAAAAAAAAAAAAAAAGACACCGCGGGAAAGAGCTGCCCAATTGCAAAAAACAAACAACTCAAAACTCTAACCATCTCGGCGCCAGTAAAGAAACCACCCAATGCCAATGTGGTCGGGAATAAATGGGTATTCAAGAAGCACAAGGCCAACGACGAGGTTGATAAACTGAAGGATCGTCTAGTTACCACCGCGGCTACTCCCAATTTTAAAAGGAAGGGATTGACTATAAGGAATTTTTGGCCATGTTTGGAATGCTGGACTGTAATGCGGCTCAATTGAGTTCCGTTACCCCTGATTCTAGACAAGCTTGACAAATAATTTCGGAGCTCTGCGAGGTAGATGATGAGCTGTACCGCCTGCAGTATTATTGGCAAGTGCTGCTATACGCCGCCAACGCCACACGTACTGTGATCTATTTCAACCGCGGTCTGAACCCCCCTACTAATGTATATTTAGCGCGCGCTTATACTCACACCTGAATTTGTAAAATAGTATACAGAGCGCATTGCTGTCACAATTACGGGTCTAGCTATGAATGTACCATTAGCAGTGAATACTTGCCAAGTTAGCAGTCAGCGTAGTATTTCGTGGTAAGGACAAGTTTGAATTCCACCGCCGCACGATAACGCTGCTGCTACAAGTTACACGCCAAGTGAACGCGCGATTCGAAACCTGCACACCGCCCCTCAAATAGCTAGCGCTAGGAACAAAAAGCGAGCTAGCTCCTATATATAGCGCTGCGCACCCCTGTATAGGCAACCAATCAACCACAATACGCGTGTGCTTATTAAACGAGTACTCCACTATTGACATATATCGGCAAAAACGATCGGCGTTTCAAAACAGCAATAAAGAATTCTTAAGGAAATCCCCAGCGTATATCCCAGTCTGGCCCATAGAAAGCAATGACTAAGGTGGCAAAAAGCTTAAACCATATATAGTGAGCTCTAGGAGGACATTGTCACGTGCCTTTTCAAAATTTTCTATCTCTCCGCTATTAATTGGAATCGCGAGGTCTGGAAAGCTTGCGAGTATTTCAATATTTAAAAAATACTCCTGCGTCTTTGCCATTAATTTATATAAACCCTCCCAGCTTGCGTGCGCACGCACCGCTTGCAGCTTCCGGGATCGGAATCGGATATCGGAAATCGTAATCGGCATTTATCGGAACACTCCCTTCCGAATTCATCCAACCTCACGCAACCCTCGCTCCCTCCGCCCCTCGCTCTCTCTCGCCGATACAAAAAATAAAAAATAAAAAACATTCTCACCCTTGCGACGTCGTTAAGCGCGCTTAAGCCAACTAACCAAACGAAGAAAAAAAAACAGATACCCCAACGACAACAATGATACACGATTGATGGTTGATACGTTCCTAAACGAGACTAACTCTGGTATGTACAGACAACGGGGGAAAAAAAAAAAAAAAACAAAAAACGTCGACGTCCCGAAACAAAGCGCTCGCTACCTCGGCCGCATTGCTGATTGCTGTGAGGTTGGTCAGTGATGCAATATATGCCTCATTTCAGAGCCCAATCACCATTGAACAACTGTCCTCTTTTTACAGTGCACAAGAATTTTAAAAAAAAACGAAAAAGGGAGATGAATTTAAATGAACGCAGCATGGTTTATTATCTTTAATAGCGCTATAAGGCGTCTTTCGACTGGTGTATACCCAACAATTTGGTCGCCCCTCAATACGCAGTATATATACTGATATCATACTCCAAAAAAAAACGAAACCAGCGCCACCCTCTATTTAATTACGATATCAAGACTTTATACCCATGGCATGTAGCGGTTTAAGCTCTAAGCGCTCATATGTTCAACGTGGCAAATGATGGGATATTTGGGAGCAAAAGGAGAAAGGGGAAGAAAAAAACGAGACAATGAAAGAAAGAAAATTTTTTCCTTCTTGTTTCTTCCATGAACGAAAACAGACGCGCTGACTCTTTTTTTTTTTTTTTTTTAATAAATCCCAGTTGGGAGGAATCAATCAAAAATCGCTTTTTGTGTGCGAGCGCTGCGCCTGAAAAGAAAAAAAAAAAAATAAATCAAAACAACAACAATTGGGAGAAATGGGAACGAAGCGGGGCGCGGTATATAAATACTCGACGGCTTCCTGAAATTCCCAAAAGAATTTTTGTTTTTTTTTTGTTTTTTTCTTCTCTTGGATTACGTAACCACACACGTGACCTTACTACGCCGCCCCCCGACCCTTTCTACACAAACCCACCCCCGAAACCAAACCAAACCATCGCTCGCTTTAAAACTCGTGTGTTTTTTTGTGTGGTTTTTAATTGTTTTTTTCGTTTTTTTTTTGTTTTTTTTTTGTTAATCTAATTTATTAATTCTATAAAAGGGGTTTTATTTTTATTTATAATATGTCTGTTAATGAGGATGTTACCGGCGCGGCTCAAGTGAACAATCCCGACAACACGACACAGCAAGCAACAGACAAGTCGCTATCACCAACCACCACCACAACAACTACAGCCCCCGAGAAACCGGCCACGACTACTAACGACGACCATGCTAACGACACGCCCCAGATAAATAACGAACCGACCACCACGACCAATAACGACCCGACTGATAAGAGTAATGATGACAGTAAACAAGTCGCTGAGCCGGTGAAGGAGAAGGAGAAGGAGGAGGAGAAGAAGGAGGAGAAGAAGGAGGAGGAGAAGAAGGAGAAGGAGGAGGAGGTGAGCAGCAAGCCAGAGCCAGAGCCAGAACAAGTGCCAGTGGCCGAGCCGCAAGCCGCCCCACCAGTATCAGCCCCAGCTGATGCGGCTCCGACTCCTGCTGTGGCTGCCCCAGCCCCTGCCCCTGCCCCAGTCGAGAACGAGGAGAATGTAAACAAGGGCGATGCGGACGGCGACGTGGATATGAAGAAGGAGGATACTGTCACTGCAGATGTTGAGATGGAGCAAGCCCCGCCGGTCGTGGATGAGAAAGAGAAGGAGACGGAAAAGGAAAAGGAAAAGGAGAAGCAGCAGCTGGGTGTCCCGGTGCTGCCTACCCGTCACAAATCGGAGGAGCCAACCGCCAAAACGACCAAGCACGAGCTAGACGACCCGTACAAGTCTGACCAAGAGCCCAAGCGCGTCAAGCTGGCTGACTCGCCAAAGCCTGTCGCTGCCAAGCCAGCCGCCGCCACCGCACCGGCCGTACCAGCAGCGCCAGCGCCAACGCAAAAACCCAACGTAAAAAGTATTGACCCGCCAGCCGGTGCGCCGCCTGGTCTGCCTAAACACCAGCTAAAGGCGGCACAGCAAGTGCTTCGATCGGTCAAGCGGCTTAAAGACGCTGGTCCGTTTCTGCACCCTGTCGACACGGTCAAGCTCAATGTGCCTACATACTACGAGTTTATTACCAATCCGATGGACCTGTCCAAGATGGAAAAGAAGCTGCAGTCGGGCGGGTATAAAGCAGTGAGCGAGTTTGTATCCGACATGAACCTGATTGTAGTCAACTGCGAGGCGTTTAATGGCGCCGAGTCCATCATCTCCACCATGGCACGGTCAGTCAAGGCGTCGTTTGAAAAACACATGGGCCACATGCCGGCATATGACCTTCCGCCAGCGCCACCGCCTAAACAAAAGAAGGTTGCCAAGCCGCCTGCTCCACCGTCAAAGGCAAAGTCCCAACGGTCGGCCGCAGCCGCTGCTAATGCGGCGAATATAGAACCAGCCGCTGCTGCTGCTGCCGCTGCCTCACTCCCAGCTGCAGCCAAGGCACCAGCCACTGCCGCTGCTGCCACCCCAGCTTCACAACCTCCACTTGCATCATCATCATCATCAGCGGCGGCAACGGCGCCACTCACGACGACGCTGAAACCGACTGTGACCAATGGGGTTCCGCAGCTTCGTCGCGACTCGGTGGCAGAGTCGCGACCCAAGCGGGAGATTCACCCGCCCAAGCCAAAAGACCTCATGTATGGCGACATGGCCAAGCCGCGTAAAAAGAAGTTTCAGCTGGAGCTCAAATTCTGCGGGCAGGTTTTGCGCGACTTGATGAGCAAGAAGCACGAGGCCTTTTCGTTCCCCTTTCTCCAGCCCGTGGACCCGGTGGCGCTAAACTGCCCAACCTATTTTAAAATAGTCAAGGAGCCGATGGACCTGTCCACGATCCAACACAAGTACAAGGAAGGAAAGTATGAGAATGCGGATCAGTTTGAAGCGGATGTACGACTCATGCTGCAGAATTGTTACAAGTTCAACCCCGAGGGTTCGCCTGTTAACATGATGGGCCATCGGCTTGAAAGCGTGTTTGATAAAAAGTGGGCGGATAAACCACAGCCTCCTCCTACCCCTCCCCCTCCTTCCTCCTCCTCCGCTCCTGGTGCCGCCCAGTCAGACTCTGAAGAATACTATAGCGATATGGACGAGAATGACGTGACTAATACTACAATCAAGTTCCTAGAAGCCCAGGTACGGGAAATGCAGGAAAAGATTCAGGGCTTGAAGAAGGATGCGTTGCGGGAACGGCGCGAAAAGAATAGCTCTAGTACTAAGAAGAAGCGGAAAGAGTCGGTGGCTAAACGGAAGAGCACTGGCGGTGGTGGTGCGGCGGCGGCGCGTAGGAACAGTGCGGCGGGTGCGGCGGCGGCGACGGCGGCGGCAACAACAGCCGCCACCAATGCCAACGCCAACGCCGCATCCTCTTCCTCCACTACAAACGCCGCCGCAAACTCCAAACCGGTAAAGGAAAAGGAAATTTCAAACGCGCCAGCCACGGAACTCACATACGAAATGAAGTCTGAGCTGTCTGAAAAGATTTCTAGCGGTCAAGTCTCGGCAGAGAAGATTGAACGGATTGTGGATATGATTCGCGAGTCCATGCCTCATTTGACCGAGTCGGACGAGATTGAACTGGATATTAACGAGCTTGACCAGACCGTTGTGCTGAAACTTTACAACTTTGTGTTTGACTTGGATGGCACAAAGACCAAAAAGAAACGGGGTAGTAATGCCGGCAACCAAAAAACCAAAAAGAAGAATAAACCATTGACGGAGGAGGAACAATCTAGACAGATTGAACAGATTGAGCGCAAGTTGAAGGAGTATGAACAACAGCAGCAGGAACAAGGCTCTAACGGTCAAGTCGGCGGCAAGACCACGGCTGGTATGGCCCAAGGTCTCGCCAACGCCAACAATAATGACGACTCAGACTCGTCTGATGACGACGATGATAATAATGGATTGGGCGGCAGAATGGGCCTGGGAAATGGCAACATGTCTAGTGATGAAAGCTCAGAAGAGGAGTAGAGAAGAGAAAAAGAACAGGAAAAAAAAAAAAGAAAAAAAAAAAAAAAAAAAAAGTTTTTGCTATTTGATAAAAGGAAAAAAAATAATAAAAAAAATTAATTGTATAGTGTTTCTTTTTTGGTTTGATTTTAGTGTTTATATATATATTTATTCTTTACTTAGAGAGTTTTTTTGGGGTTCCATTACGTTTTCACTCTTTATGAAGGAAAGCTGTAGCGTACGTACTTACGTGTACGACCATATATATGGTTTTAAAGAGTTATATTGCACTACATGTGAGCTGGTTTTATTGACTTTTTATTGTTTACAAAGCACCGCCCAACAAGCCGTTCAAGACACCGTCAGTGTCCTCGTTGGCGGATTGTTGGCTGTTTTGGGATCCAACACCGCCGGCTATAGACCACCGTTACCGCCTGTGCGGGCGGCTAATCAATGTTCACTGGGCAAAACAGCCAGCCCTATACGTATACATCCATGACAGCGCTAGCGGTTTTTGTATGTATTCCTCCTTCCTCTAGCTTACAAAACTAGCTCTATAGGTTGTTTCACATGGTAGGGGGGTTTGTACTATTCCCCCCAGTTTTTTTTTTTTTTTTTGGTACGCCGCTCGAGCCGCACGCAAGCCCAATTGGCGCCTTACTGACACGTGTATACATAACGCGCTGGTTATATCTCTGAAGTTTTAAAATCCAGTATATCGCCTTTTCTTTCGTATAACACTTTTAATATAAAAATTCAGACAAAAAGAACGAGCCATTGTGTGGATACGATTTTAGATTCCATCGTTTCGAACCAGCGTGCGGCTCAGACCAGACGACATTTTCTTCTTTCTTTACCGAAACGCACCTTTTCCCGCGAACATATGAACCCATGAATATACATTGAAAGATGGTCTATATGATCCACAGCTTGCTACTGATGCGATGCAATGCGACAAGCAGGACACCAGCTCGTAGGATTGTATATCGGAACACCGACGGAAGGATCTCCTCCCAACCACGAACCACGAACACACAATTTTTCTTTCCCACCACACACACTCACGACGACAAAAAAAACACATACCGGATCAATGACGATAGTGAAAGATATCGACACATTCATCGAGCTGTCAACGACACTTCTCGTTGCGCGACCAGACACAACCAAAGTATCAACGACATATACACACAAACATGCAAAACACCAAGCCGAAGACTCGCACAAGACGCAATCCCGCCCATCAGTAACTCACGTCAAAACTTTTGACCCAATTAGCGGCGGCTGCTTCAAATGCCGGCTGACCAAGGCCAACCAGTTGTCTCGAGTCATGACCGCACTGGGTCCACGCGGCGTGGTCATTTCTGCCAAACAAAAGAAGCTAGCCGGCATGGCCAGCACCATGGCCGGCGTGGAAGTCGACTACCAACTAGACGAGCCAACCACCACCACTCCAGAACAGCCACATACAGAAGGCGGTAAAAAAAAAAAGAAGAACAAGAAATAAATATGCCGTATAGAAGAAAAAAAATAATACCTACTGCCAAATCACACATCCTCCTCATCGCTATCATTTGAAGCATATGACGGAGGCGGGGAAGGCGATGTTGTCCTCAGCAACGGCTGCTGTTCAGTCTCACTACTGCCATCCCTCACCGTCAGCCTCGTCAGGTTGATATCATTCACCGAGGTGGGCGTGTTGACAGTGGACGCCGGCTCCTCGTCCACCTCTTCAATAGTCGGTGGCCGCTCCTCACCTTCTTCAGCAGGAGTATGCTGACCACTTTCCAACAGTACAAAATCTGATTCAGCCCCGTACGGCGGCGGAGGGGCCAACGAGCCCTGGATAGGAGCCAGTCCCCATTTCTTGACATTTGCCTCGATATACACAAACCCCTGCTGCCCAAAATTCACCACGATATTAGCTGGCCCAGTAGCCCCAATTGTCGGAAACAGGTTCATGCGCATGCCATGAACGGCATCCTCCAGCTTTTTCCCATTCCGCGTGAAGAATAGCGTACCCGATCTCGTTCTATACCCTACACCAACCACATCGCCGGGCTGGAGCGGAGGTCCGTAATGCGGCGCAGCAGAAAACGGCTGGTTATGCCGTTTTTTGCCAGTTGAATCGTAGGCCACCGAGTAGCGATGGTACCCGGGAAGTCGGAATGTAGGGTATGGCTTTGTCGACACCCCCACACTCACGTTTGTATTAACAGGCTTGTCGTAAATCTTTGCCTCCCAGTAGTATACATCGTTTTGCTTGGGGATGGGCAGGTTCGTTTGCACACAGCACACCGAGTCAAAGAACTCAATCTCCGTGCGGGCTTCTACAAAGCAGTTTGCATGGCCAAACTCGGGCTCAAATTCCCACGCAGACACGCCCTTCTCCTGGATGGTCATAAACTGGGAAAGAGAAATATCAGTGTTTTCGCTGTTTGGAGGGTTTGCTTCGATAAACTGCTTGGCTTGGAGGTAATGCTGCCTTGAAAACTCGTCCATGTGTTCTAATGCGTCGGATTCTTGCTCAAGAAGCGCTTGCTCGTCGTCGTACTCGCCGGGCTCGCCTGCGCCTAACCGGATTCGCCCCTGCCCGACAAGCGCAAACCACACCACCGCACACAGAAGACCGAGCAGAAGTGTGCCCACGCCCGAGAGCAGGCCGACCAGTAACGGCACATTTATCACCGTATCGTCATCTGTGGGTGTGTTGTTGAAAAGTGGCGGCGGGTGCTGCTGCTGTAGTGGTGGTATCTTATGGTTGTGGTAGTAGTCCATAATATTAGTTAGTAGTCGAGATAGCAAGGATAAATAAATAACGAGTGAAAGAAGAAGAAGAAAAAAAAAAATTGTGGGTGGTTGGCTCCGATAGTGCCGTTTTTGTGCTGCGCTGTGTGCCGAACGCAAAAAGCTGGGAGGAATCCCCGATTACGTCAGACCACCGCCACCTTCACACACTACAACCTTCCCCCACTTGATTATTATTGCCAAGGGTTCACACGACCGTTCCAGCCCCCTCGCCGCCGCCAAAAACTTAATTCATATAAAGAAAGATTAAAAAAAAAGATAAGCAACTTGCTTCCAGGCGGAATTGAACCGCCGACCTTTGCATTACGAGTTTGTTACGAGTGCAACGCTCTACCCCTAAGCTATGAAAGCTGCTCACGGCTCTTTCATTTACATGTCCAGTTTTATACCCGTTTGAGCCGCATGTTGCGCCGCACGGTGCGCGGCGCAAAAATGTTTCAGACCGTTTTTGACCGCATTATGGGGCGGTATTGGACAAATTTAAGGTATAACCTAATACTTTTATTGATTGGCTATCGTATGAGCTAGGTTTTATGTCAGATGAAGACTCTTTACAGAATGGGAGATTTGGGTGTACCGGACTAGGCTCCATAATGTGTTTTCGGCATCGGACGGGGAAGGCTTGTGATTGGATGGGCGTGTCGTTGGCATTTGAAATCCATACTTGTAAAAGATACGTGCGTCCTGCGCCGATTTGAACTCCTTGTAGATGGCAAGCACGTCAAAGTCTCGGCCGATGGCCTTTTCACATTCCTTCCACGTGGTGTACACTCCCGGTTTGTAGCCTCGGTACACGGCGTAGTAGTAGTCGACCATTTATTCCCGTAACGTTTGCGGTATGTGTGATGAAGGGAAAGGATGCGAGGAATTCAAATTTTAAAGGTGCCAAAGCTTGATTTCGATTGCGTGTCGGGTAACCGCAGTGAATTCATATGAATCATGAACGTTATCAATTGGGAGTATTCCGCTTTTGGTAGGTCCTGAAGCTTAACTCAAACCCTGACATTGCTATATATACAGCGCTAATTAAGGGTTAGAATTTATCAAGGGGTCCGCGATCGATCGGCGATCTTGGGTATGAACCCCCTTTATTCAACTGTGGCGTGCGACTGTACTAGTAAGCTTACAAAAGAGCACTGGGTTCCACCTTTAAATTGGGTTGTCTCCAATGTTAGAATCTACTGTTGGGGTTTACATATATGGGAAATCATCACTAAAACTTAATTAACTGTACGGTATATACACGCTTATAATATACACAAAAAAATTGGCAATCGACCAAGAAGCTGTATCGATATCTATCAGGTATGAAGAATGGAAAGTAAACAACACGAATCAAAACCCATGATGAGTCCACGAACGGGTTCAAATATTAAGAAAAAGACGTCCCGCTGCTTCACTGTTATTGTTGATTTTCAATCGTTTCCTGCTGTTGATGTTTTATCCAGTGATCAGTGATTAGGTTAGAACTATAGTATACTATAGGTCCCGGTTTCTGCGCTGCCAAGCCCGAGTGATTACTGAGCTCTTAATTATAGGGAGGCAGGGTCTCTACCATTTTCAGTTTGTTTGGCTCTCTAGAGCTGTCATTCCCAACTTTTGACCAACTGGAAGAGAAAGGGGTTTCAATACACATCTCCTTCAGCTTTACCTGAATAGACTCAACATTAACTACACATGATCACGAATTGATTATCAATGGTGTCCGGAAAATCAAAGTACTGGCGTCAAAACGAGAGGTGATGGTGTATACACACGTCCCCCCATAGGTAGGACTGACTTGAAATCATTTTATTGTTAATTACATAAATAGAAAAAAATTAAATATAATAGGTTGGACCTTTTTATAGCAGTGCTCGAGGCCCGGTTTATTGCTGTTGGTTCGGATTTTTTGTTGTTTTTGTTTCTGTTTTATCCACTGGTTAGATTAGTAGGGCCCCTATTTCGGCTCTGGTAACGTCGGAACTTGCGCTCGCCGCACTTGGAGTACCTGGGGGAGACAAAGTCTCTGCCTGGCACAGGCTTCTACTATCCTCAGCTGCTGCTAGATGAGAATGTGTGCGATATTTTGTATCACTTTTGGCGAACTCGATCACCGCTTCAACCCCCTTTTCATCAGCCCCCACCCAAGCGTGGTTGCATCGATACTGGATCAGCAAACTGAACACATGCTTTGGAATCAACCAAGCCTTGGTCAGCCCAACTAGTTGCGCGTTGGTCGTGACTTTGGCCGCCGGTATATTCACCCGGAAACCTCGCCCCGCCTCGGCCGCATTATACAAGACCTGCCATTCACCTTCGAAAGCCTTGACCACACTCGCTACCACTTCCTTCTTCTCCGTTTTCCTCGTGCAGTGTCTCTTCGCCAACTCTGCTCTCATCTCGCCGTGCGGCTTTCGATAAGGCTGACAGTTTTAGCCGCATGTGGATTGGTGGCACGGCCGCTTCTATTTCCAACACCGGTATTGGCGTTGACTTGCATAAATCCTAGCTTATCACCGTAGTATAGCTTGGTATAATGTTCTCTTGTCCAATTATCTCATTGTAATAATCTCGGACATTTTCCTCGTGTTTCTATCGGCATCCCCGTGAAGGATGACCGCGATACCGTCGACAAAGCCCGTCGCTTCTCCACCAGCTTGTTCAATAGCCTTATACAATGGAGTTGTATAAAGTAGGAATAGCAGCGGCAAAATTGGCGAGCCTTGCGGGATACCGGTTTTCACGGGCGGTCTTCCTCGTGACGAGTACACGTGCCATCAATGACCATACTAGTTTGTCGATTGCTCAAGAACCAGTACACCCATATAGCAATCGCCTGGGGTAGATTAAAGTTGCTTTGTGGACATGGTCAAACGCTCCCTTCACATCAATCATCGTAGCCGTCGTTGTTTCGCATTCATGCTCTTGAATCCTTTGGGTCAACAATGCCACCGCGTCCGTCGCTGAGTAACCCTGATCGGCCACCAAAAACTGCGTCTTCGGTAGTATCTCTCTGGATAAGTAGGCCAGTCGGCTAGCCATGATTGATTCCAGCAGTTTGCCCGGCGCATTGAGCAAAGAGACTGGCCGGTAAGCCTTCACCTCGTCCTACACCTCTTCTTTCCTGCTTTCGGGATCACACATGTGCTGCTTTTCCGCCCCGAAACGCGTCTTTTAGTTCTTGTGCTGTGCAAATTTTTGTTCCATCTGGCTTTTTCACGGGCTCGGCTAATGTTCTCGTGCAGCCACCCTTGAATTTATTGTAGGACTTGTATAACTCAGCCGCACGAGCTTTTTCGTTTTCAACCCCCAGCCGGGTAAAGCCGACGGACCCCCTTCCCGTGACGGGTTATCACGACCCTTTTTTTTTTTTTTGGAGCTTAATCAATTTTTCAGCACAAAACACCACACCATGCCCAGCATCCAACTTGACGACCTAACGGTAAACAATATCGGAGTCTTGAAAAAGATCAACGAGTCTGTCCTCCCTACAACATATTCGGACAAGTGGTACGACGAATCGCTCAAACTCAATGACCTTGTCAAACTAGCATTCTACAATGAGCTGCCAATCGGCGCGGTGCGATGTAGCATCGACGTGCCTCAAAACCACAACGTACCAACCCGTATATATATCATGACTCTGGCAGTGTTGAAACCGTACCGGGGTCAGGGGATTGGCCAAATGCTGCTAGATCACATTATTAGCCACGCCAAAACCACACACGTGCAGGAAGTGTCTGCCCACGTCAGCTGCAACGACGACTACGCATTGCAATGGTACCTAAAACGAGGGTTCGAAAAGGTTGAGCAGGTGAAAAACTACTACAAGGATATCGGCGATGCATGGTTGTTGGTGAACAAGTTTTGAATAAATATGTAAAAAAACCACTCCCCTACTTTGTCTTTTTCTCGTCATCATTAATACTCTCTGCAGACTCATCGTAGCTCCAGAAAAGCGGCAACTCGTTTCGTTTCCACGCGACCCCGACAATAGTAGCAGCAATTGCCGGGCATAGGTACAACAACGCTGGCTGGCCTGCCTTGAAGATTTGCATGACGGCAATCGTAACCACCAGCCCTGCCGCATATGCTATTACTGCAGCGTGGAAATAAGTCTTTTCAAACCCCCGTTTCAAATGGAATGGCAACGTAGGGTTGGCTTTGTAAAACCGCCATGCATCAAACCGCAGGCAAAGCGATAGGACCATCGCCGGCACTACGATATCACCCAACCCCAGCATTGACATTGGTCGGGCCTCGTCTTCAAACTTGGCTGGACGTGGAATCTCTAGCTTGATTGGTGCCTCAACTTTTGTCGCCACCGTCATCATCACGTCTGTGCCGAATACAAAATAAATGTCGTACAAGAACAACCCTGCAAACGCAATCATACCGACTTTGAAGCTGCCCAGCCGGATTGTCTTGATCCCGGTAATGGCTAGACAGGCCCCAATGAGATTGCCCAGCACCCAGCTACGGTCGTACCATGATGAATGCGCCCACGTGACTAGCGCTGCAAACGGGATAGTGAACAGATCCGCCGCGTCGGTGGACATTGTCGCTAGAATATTGTCTTTGGACACGTCCTGCGGCTCTTGCCCGCTTGCATGGGTATAATCAGGGTCTTTTGAAAACGTGAATAGTCCGCCGGGCACAGCGTAGTTGAATAAAACACGCAACGTGCCTTTGATCACCAGCGAGCTTGTCGCGACTATTGATAGAAACGCAGCTAGCATAAAGTAGTACTTTAGGAGCATTTGAACAGTGTCGGCGTCTAGGTATTTGAATGCAAAGTATAGTGATAGCAAACCCACGGCACCCATGACGGGCATGAGGTAGGCTTCGTTCGTCGATACACGCTCCTCCATTGCGCTCGTCTCCAAATCCGCTGGGTGGAACAGATTGCTATCCCGATCTGCTTCCACAGCGTCTAATGGCTTTTCCAGCGTGGCGCGGGAGGCAAGGTAGACAATCAGCGTGGCTAGTGCAATCATGGAAGCATGTGTAAGCAGGATTTTGGGGCTGCCGGTGATGCTTAGGTCGTTTGTGACCACCACCGCTTCTTCTATAACCGTATCGTTCATGTTGTCGTTGAAAGCGTTTTTGTAATTTTTTTTTTTTTCCCGCTGTTGGGAGGAGGAAGCAGAGTTCAAGATTAGACACATTTAAAATTGCTATATAAAAGACCCGTATATGTAAAACAAAAATATAGAATGACGTTTTTAAAGGTGTTTATTTAGGCAAGTTGCTTTGCAACATCTTGTTCAAGTTGGCCAGCTTGGAAGTGTTCATTCGGTATTGCTTGCCTTGGTGGATCAACTTTTGGATATTCTTTTGCAAGGAACCAGTCAATGGAGACAGGGCAAGGTCGATACCACCTCCAACAACATTACCAATAACAACTTCCAAACCGTCAGTCACCGATTGGAAAAAAGGACCTAGGATGAAATGGGCCAATGGATCGGACAGACCTAGCGTAGCCATGTGCGCAACAGAGAAGATTGTACCCAATGAAGCATCAATCTGACCATCAATACCGGCAATCAAAGCAGTCACGGCAGCACGGCCCCCATTCTCTGGGTTTCGTCGGAAGGCGTTGACAACGCTGTTGATTCGTTGCGCGCCGTTGGTGAGATGAGCTCGGCCATCTTCAAACACAGTGTATGGCTTTTTGGCCCGCTTCAAGATCTCAGCCTCAAAGTCAATCGAGTCAGTGACTGGGGCGCCGCCTGCAATCTCGACCGTGTTCACGGCCGGTGCAGCAGAGTTGGCGGCAATGGCAAGAGTGGCCAAGGCAAGGTACGCAGCTTTAGTGAAGTAAACCATTGTTAATGAGAGTGTAAAGTAGTTGGAACGTGTGGAGTTTAGAGAGTGAAAGAGTGAAAGAGTGTTGGTGATTATAAAAAAAAAAAAAAACTTGCAAGGAATTGTCATCCATTTTATATACAAATCAATATTCATCGCGAGTCGGCATTCTAACTTGTAAAACCATAACTAGAGCGCACGGGGTCCATGACAAGACAGTCTATTGAAAAAAACCAAAAAAAAACTCGGATCCGAACCCGCCCGGTATTTCGGAGCGCAATAAAACTCAACCTAATACTTCGTTCGCGACCAATATTAACGAAATAGCTAATTAAAGACACGTGATCACGCGAGAAACCGTGCGGCACGTGGATCACTGAGACATTTGCACCCGGTGCGGCTCGCATCAAAAGGCCGAGAAATGATGATTGCCAATTTCATGCAAAAAAAAGCTTATTTATAATAAAGTTCAACGCTCATCTTATCCGTCAATCTTACTTGTCTAAACTCTATCGAGCGCGGAATGTTTTAACGTTAACGTTAAGGTTGGGTGGTAATTAGATGAGATTGGAATGTAGTATACCCATTATAAATACTGGCCGGTTTTCATCCTTCTAGTTTTTTTTTTTTTTATCATCATCCTTTTTATTCACTTCTCATTACATCTACAATTACCAACAACAATGCACGCTAAAGCTATTATCATCTCCTTGTTCGCCACCGCCATTGTGGCCACTAGCGTTCCAAGCCTCCCACGAGACGAACCGGTATGCACTCCAACTACACCAAGCCTAAAGAAACAAACGGAACAAAAATCTTGGAAGGAATGGCTATTCAAGGTATAGATAAAGATACGCTGGATAGAAACAAAAGCATAGTCGTTTTTTTTTTTGGTTTGTTGTTATTATTGTTATATAAATATTTTTTGGGTAAATCTTAGGATTTTATTTATTTATCTTTTTTTTTTAAAAAAAAAAATGCAAAAACACACACTGCTTACTTTTCCTTGTCATCCTCCTCAGCTTCATCCTCCGTGTCTGTATCGATATCGCTCAAATCCTCTTCGTCTTCTTCATCCGAGCTTTCACCATCATTCTTGTCATCAACAGCCTTCTTTTCATCATCTTCATCATCCTCATCTTCATCCTCATCATCCGACGATTCCTTATCGGTGGCAGTTTTTGTAGCTAGAGAAGGTGGAGGGGCATCAACAACCTTCATTTCCACGGTATCAACAATATCACAGCCAAAGTAGCCACTGCTCAGCATACTCAACTTGAATTGATACGTGTTTGGGTCAGGAGGGGTGGCAGAGTTTAGCTGGAGTTTGAACGTGCCAATAGTCAGGTTCTTTGCATCCTTCAAATCCTCATCGCTCAGGTGCAAATTGTCGTAATAAACTTTACTCATTTCTTGTGGACCGTCAATAATCTTGTTATCCCGTTCGCTAATCAAAAACCCATACCAGGATGGTTTGAAAGGGACAGGAAAGTATGGAGCATGAACGTTTGGGATTGATGGTGGCTTTTCATTCGTTGACAATGGCTCGGCCATAATCTTGTGGTCATTTTCGTCATCATCTTCAAGCAATTCGTCGTTAATCTTTGGCAGCTTTTTACCGTGTGGGATGATTGTATATTTAACAACAAGATGCGATTGGGAAGCAGGTGGAACGATACCATTCTCACCCGGCACTCGGAAAAACGCCTTTAAACAATGCAGTTTTGGAACAGTCTTTCGAGCAACCAGTTCAGCATCGGCATTCAGCTTGGTTTGTTTATCCGGGCCAACATCTTGCAACGAAATGCCTGGAAGTTGTAGCAAGTCACCATAAAACTGATCCTTCAATGGGACAGCCTGTACAATACATCGTTCAATCTCGATAATCCGTTGGCATAGCCCAGCATCTTTAAAAGCAGATGCAATGTCGAGCAAACCACAGAGTAGTTTGGTACACCGAGACACAACCACTAGCTTATCAGCCTCATTGTTGACTGGCTTGCGTGCCAAATGTGCCTCAATCATTTCTCGGATATACTCTGGGCTGCTGTTTGGTAGCAAAAGGTTGAATTCTTCAGCCTTTGACAGCATACTGAGGATCCGGTCATAGTTGATAAAATGCGGTTGTTCCTTGGCACATGCTTCAAAAAACACGGCCGCGCTTTTTTGGTGGATACCATTCTTGGTGTAAGTCTTTTGGTTTGTCCACCACGAACCAACGACCCATGGGAGCACCACTCCGACCAAAAATGCATAGCAAGCAATCACAACCGGGCTGCCTTTACCTTCAACAAGAAAGTTTGGTAGACCGATACCGTGAGAAGTTGATTGAGGTCCGTCTGGGTGGCCATACTTGAGAAAGTTGTTTCGAGTCACTTCATCAGTCAAAGCCTTGTACGCTTTTGTAATCTCCACGTATTTTGCCTCCATCTCGTCCTTGGTGGACTCGCCAAAATCACGCAGTTTATCCGGGTGGAATTTTAACGAGAGCTTTCTATACGCGCTCTTGATTTGTTTCTCAGTGGTGGACATGCCAACCCCCAAAATCTCGTACGGATCAAACACAACCTGCTCGCCCTCTTCCGGTGGTTGCTGCGTCACAATCAGGTAGATTAAACCCGCCATTACAGCCCAGCCAATTGCAATCACGCCGTTCGAGACTGTAAAAACTCGTGATCGTTTCTCCTTGGCCTTGAACTTTTGCAGGTCGTCATAGTTTTCTGGGCGGTGTTTGGTGCTCGTGTTCACTTCCGGCTCTTCATCAGGGGCCATGAACCGGCGTACCGACACGTAGGTCCATGGTACTAGCACGGTGCCGACCAGCGTGACCGCAAAATACGGCCACACTTCGGCCTTTTCGTCATATGAGTACCGAGAGTCGCTCATAATTGTTGTGTAAAGTGAAAAAAAAGGGAAGAGAAGAAAAAAGAAGAAGGTGGGTGTGGTGAAAATTGTAAACGTGTTCTGTACTAGAAATAACGCGCGCGCAGAGAGCCATCAAAGGTTGGGACCAAAAAAGTTTCACCACTTTGAATTTTTTTCTCTTCCCTCATCATTAAAACCCATTTGACCCAAACAATGAGCTTCAGAGGCAGAGGCCGAGGAGGACGGAACAATTATAATGCGTTTCCACGTCAGACAATGGAAACGGACCAGGAATTGTCCGAGATTACGATCAAGAATTGGAATCAAGCGTCCAAGGAAGATTTGGTAGCATTTGTGGCACGGAAGACTAATGGGGTACAGCTGCAAAACGTTTACGTGACAAGGGACATTTTGCACGGGTTTGTGCTGCCAGATCACGTTCGCCAGCTGGAAAACCTCAACGGGCTACGTTTTGCCGGCCAGTCGCTCAGCATTCGTGCCAAAAACCAGCCTCGACAAGAATCGTCATCAGGTGGCGGCGGCGGTGGAGGTGCAAACTCGACAATTGACATTCTGCGGCGGTGTTTGGAACCGAGATACAACCCGCAAACTAGAATGCTCAACCTTTCCAACATGCGGTCGGACCCAATTCTCACCTCTTTGGGCGCATTCACGCCTAGTAAAATGTTTGGCGCGTTGATGAAGATTGCTGGCGACAATGACAACTTTGTAGTCGAGACGGTGGACCTGTCCAACAATGCTCTTCAAGACATTGCCAACGTGACAACCCTCTCACAATCAATCCCCAACCTCAAAAACCTGTCCTTGGCTGATAATCAGATCAGCCGCATCCAAGCTTTGGAAGGCTGGAGACACAAGTTTCCGCATTTACGCGAGTTACTTCTCAGAGGGAACCCGGTAGCCAACAACCCGGGTTATAAAGATGAAGTAATGAGAATGTTTTCCAAGCTGATTATGCTGGATGGGATGGTGATTCGGGACGAAGCGCAGATTGTTTTGCCTCGTTTGCCTCACCCAATGGTTCGGACATTTTTTGAAAACCCAGACTTGCAGACCACGGCATCCAAGTTTCTAGAGGCGTATTTTGGGTTTTATGATACGGATCGGACTCAGCTCTTGCAGCTTTATGACGACATGTCCATCTTGTCCGTGTCGGTTGATAACGCTGCCCCACGGAACCTGAACCATAGCGGGCCTGGTCAGTGGAGCGCATACATTCCACTTTCGAGAAACCTCATCAAGATTACCGGGTTAAATGCCCGGCAGAATAGAATGTACATGGGTACACAGACGATTGCCAATACTCTGAGACGGTTACCAGCCACGAAACACGATTGGAATGAGGCCAACTTTTCCATTGATGTGTGGTTCGTCAAGGGCATTCGACAAGCGGACGATGAAGGGTATACGATTGCCGTGCATGGCGAGTTTGTAGAGCCGGAAAACCAAAACCTGCGGAGATCGTTTGACCGGACTTTTGTTATTTTAAACGGGCCGAATGGTCCAATCGTGGCTAGTGATATGGCCACGTATAGGTCGTATGCGGGCACTGAAGCATGGAAGGAGAATCCTCAAGCATACCATGCTCAGGCACAAGGCGGTGGTGGTGGTGCCGCTCCAGCTGCTGCCCCCGCTCCAGCTACTGCTGCTACCCCGGCTCTAGCAGCTCCCGCTCCAGTTCAGCCGGCTGGAGCGTTACCACCTGCGCTCAATGGTCTAGCTCCAGAGCAGCTGCATATCGTCCAAGGGTTGATGCAGGCAACTAACCTCAATGCGGAATACGCGTTGATGTGTGCGCAACAAGCTCAGTTTGATGCGCAACAATCCATGGCTTTGTTTGAACAGTCCAGGCAAAGCATACCACCACAAGCATTCCAATAAGTTATTAATTAACACAAATCTTTTGTATAAATATTTTTTTTTTCGGTCCCATTTTTTTTCTCACCACTGACAATTTAACAATGCCTGAATACAACAAGCAGCTGCCACCATCGCCGCAACAGCAGCAGCAACAGTACCGCACAAATGACCAAAACAATGGGAGCATGCCACTTTTGTCATTCGCTCAGACCGAGGATTTGAAAACACTCGACCATTTGCTTCACGAGCTGTCAACGGTGCTGGATCAAAACCGTCAAGCTACCGACGATCTATGTGCCATGGCCGACAAGCTCCAACTGGATGAGGATGATGGTGATGATGATGATGTGGAAACGCTTGACGGGAATGACCAACTTGCTGAAGAGAACGAGTCGCTGAAAAGGCTAATCAAGATGGAACGGCAAAAGCTCCAGGCCCGTAGCAAGTTCCTCAAGCTCTGCATGTTTTCATACGAGCGGTGTCTTACCCAGCTACGCGAGTTTGTCCACGAACGAACCATGGGCACGTTAAAAATCCACCGTGACTATATATCGCAGTTTGAGCGGGAAAAGTTTATCGATCTTGTCCAGGCTCGAGCCGTTCTTGAAGACAGAATCTTCAAGCTATCACGGTCGCTAGGCGCTATTATTCGACAAGCCAGCGACTCTCAGACAGTGGATTTGACCAGATCGATTGATTATAAACAGGGTATGGTTGAAGCGTACTACGACACGCTTGAATGCATTACTTGATTTTAACCTCCTCGTTGTTATCACACCCTGCAGATGGTGGCGGTTCGCTTGGAGCAATCAACAACGCGGCATGATTTGCCGAGCTCATGTCGACCTGGGCAATACCGAGCTTGGCGGCCTCTTGTGGCGTGAATGTATTGTAAACATCGTCCGAGTCAATCTCCCTTGCCCTTTCAAGCGGGAAAATGACACATAGTAGCCAGTAGATTGTGAATCCCAACGCTGTGCCGAATAGAGCCTCTCCGATGTAGTATTTGCGAATGCCGCGGGGGATGTAGATTTGAGGAGTGGCGCTGTGGATCATCCCCGGTAGACCCAGCCCAATCCCCACGAACCAGGCCGTCATTGCGCGGAAATTGATGCCTAGCGTGTAGTAATACGCCCCGGTGCGGCTTGCCGTGAAACAGTCAGACAGTTTGGTCCGCCGTTTTCGTACAATGTAGAAATCGCATGTCATGATTCCAATCAGCGGGGATAGAAACACCGAGAAGGAGCTCATGACGGTTAGAAACACCGAGCTCGTGTTGTAAAACTCCCATGGGCGTAACACCCAGGACAGAAGCGAGATGAGAATGGCGCCTCGTTTAATGTCAAAGTAGCGCGGCAGCATCCCCGCCAGGTCCATCCCCCCAGCAAATCCGTTGGCTAGCGTGTTTTGGCAAAGCTGCGATGTCAGAATGGATAAACAGAGAAAGAACGTGGCGGCTCGGCTGCCGGACGAGTAGTTGCCCTCATCCAGCCAAATGAAGGCCAGGTCCAACGGGTTCCAGATGTATCCTCTCCCGTATATATTGTTTGAAGCAAACGCAGTCAGGATTCCAAAGAATGGGATTAGCAAACCAAACACTGCAAACGCGAGGACCGTGCCGGGGAAGGACGAGAATCGGCGTTTTGAGAAGCGGGTAAAGTCGGATTGACAGACAATGGACGTGGAAAGCGAGCCTACCCATGTCGTCAGTCCGTATATCCACTTCCATGATGTCTCAAACTGCTCTTCCGTCGAGTAATTCGTCCAGTCAATGTGGGTCTGGGTATGCGCCCAGATACACACCACAAGCAATGCAATCAATGTGTTGATGTTTGCAAAGATTGTGGGTTTGCTAATCTTTTCCGGGTTAATAAGCAGCAACGGCCAGGATATGACGTGGTAGATGACAAACCCAATCATATCCCTTGCCGAGATTGTAATGTTTTGCGGGATTGTGTCTTTCATTGTAAAGTATGAGTAGCTCCACGAGGAGATGATCCCAGATATGCATTGCCCGCCAATGTACGCCTGCGCTCCGTACCAGGTGATTGTCAGCATCACCCGTATACACACCGCAAAGTACGACCCGTACACCCCAAACACCACTCGCTGCGACACCGTGTACCCGATATGCCATTTCGCTCCTTGGTATGATACCAACAAGGTGAAACACACCACGAGCAAATTACCCACAATAATCACCGCGAATAGCTGCCCTAGCGATAACCCAAGGTTAATCAACGACGAGGCGCTCATCCAACACGATACGTTGATGTTAGCTATGCTCCAGAACCCTAAAAACGTGATAGACCCCCACGTGCGGCGAGATGGCGACAAAGGCGTAATATCGCGGTTCAACCAGCCCGTGGAATCATGTATCTCCAGCCATTTTAGGTATTTCATTTTATTTATATGAATGATCTCGAGGGTGGAAATTTAAGAGAGAAGGAAATATGTGCGAGACATATAAAACCGGAGAGGCCCTTTGTTGTTGAAAAAAAAAAATTGTGGGTGGTAAAGCCGTGCATGCACCTGATAAAATCTCAACCATGTTTAAGATTTGGAGGTTTTTCACCGGCCGTGCGGCTACTTACTAGTTCTTTTTTAAAAAAATTATTTTCATTAAAATTACAAAACAGGACAATTAATAATACTCTTCTTTTAGGCCACAATTTCTGGGTTTTCACGCTTGGAAAACTCCAAAATGCAGTCATCGTCTGGGAAAATGGTAGCAAACACACGAACCTTTTCACTCTTTTCAGTAATGGTATGCTTCCAGTCGTACAACATGGCGGCTTTACCCATCATAGCAGTCAAGTTCATCATGACAAATGTCTTGCCGAGGCAGACATGTGGACCAGTGCCAAACACGAGAAAGTTCTTTTGAGCTAGCGATGCCTTGGAGCCTTCTGTCCACCGTTCTGGGATAAACTCTTCAGGGTTTTCATAAACTTCTGGGTCATGCAAAGCTGGGTACAAGGTTGGAATGAACATGGACCCCTTTGGAACAGTATACGTGTCAGTGATTGGGTAGTCCTTCTTGGCCACATATGGCACCATGGTTACTGGTGGCCGGTACCGAAGAGCTTCAGTCACAACCATTCGAGTGTAGTGCATCTCATCAATCATGTCCAAGTCCAACCGCATGGTGGTATCCCCACCACGAACGCTCAGCTGTTCTTCACGAATCTTCTTCATGACATCTGGCCGGTCGGCAATCAGCTGGAACAACCAAGTGGTGGCACTGGACGAGGCGTCTTGAGAGGCAAACAAGAAAGTAAACATAGTCTCGGAAATCTCCTTGTTGGTGAATTGCTTAACGGCCAGCTTTTTGGACTCGTCATCACCTTGTTCATTCTTGGCATCAATCATGAGCTTAACCCACGCGTCCATGACACATTCAACAGACCCACCCTCGGCAATGTTCTTTTTGCACATGTCGGCGCAGTTTGCAAAAATATCCATAGTCATGTCGGCAATCTTCTTACCGTACCAAGTCTTGGTGAATGGCACAATGATTGGAAAGTTGACCAGTTCCAAAGCAGCAGTAATCTTGTAATAGTTGTCAGAAATGAGCTTGACTTGGTCATCGGTAATGTACTCGCCGCAGAAAGTCCGCAAAGAAACGGCGCAGTTTAGCTCTCGAAAGTTTGGCATGAAGATTTTGGCGCCTTCATTCTTGGTTTCTTGTACAAATCGTTCCATATACTTGTCGTACAAATCTTCTTGGTGAGGCATGTACACTTTCAAAGCGTTACGGGTAAAGAGCCCGTTTAGAGACTTTCGGTAGTCAACGTGGGCCTTACCGTCCATAAACACCCAGTTGGTTGGCCGCAGAATCTTAATGGCCACGTCAACCACGCATGGCTTGAGGTAAGCCGGTGCGTTTAGTGCTTTTCGGGCCAAATCTCGCGTTGAGCCAATGACTACAAACTTGTGGAAAACAGACACGCAGGAAAGTGGGCCAGATGCCCATTTTTCTTGGTATTCTTCAAACTTTGGGTTCATGGATTCCAGGAATGGACCAATGATTGGCCACACCTTAAAAGTAGGGCCAGCAATGCCGCCCTTTTTCCGTAGATATGAAAACTGATCGTAAATGATGGACGCTAGAAAGAGGGTGAATAAAACAGACCACACAGACATATTCTGCTGGGCCCATTCAACGACATTGACAAGCGCCGACGAGGACGGCTGTTTGAATGTCTGTGTGTTTTCCGTGGAGATGTTGTTCATTGTTTTGATATGGCGAGTAGAAATGGTCAACCCCTAAGACTTTTAATACGTTTACACCCTTTTGTATCTTTGAAATAAAGGGGGTGAGAGTGAGTGAGTGAGGAGAGAGAAACTTCTCAAGCTAATAATTATAAGGAGGTTTTTTTTTTGCACGCACAAAAAAATATTACAATTTATAATTGTGGACTGATTTGTTGGACCAGAAAAACACTCGGCTTCGGAACGTATTCGAACCGGTGTAAAAAATTTTTTTTCTTTTAAACGAGAGATACGAAAATTTTTTTTTTTATTTTAAAAAAAATCAACAAATTACGTAATCAGGAGGTAAGCGCGGCTCAACGGCTTGTTTCATGCGGCGTCACCTTCCCTAGCTATATATCTGATACAGACGCTAATATATACCTTATAATTAGACGACCTGGCGACAAGCTAGCTTCTAGATGAGACAACGCGGCAGCTGGGACAAACATTTTCTAAACCGCCCGCCGCAGAACCCAAGTAATGCCATCTTCTCGGCATCATACTCGTGAAACAGAATGGACGGTTAAGCGGTGGTATATGGCGGTGTCTTGTAACGTGGTACCGTAATCCATCGGAAGATGCCGATACACCCTATAGATATATATACAGGAACGGGGCTATAGGTTATAAGTAATTTAAGTCATGTGAGCTGGGTCATTAGGCAGAACAGCCGCACTATAGTTAAAAACCACTGTATTATACACATTTATGGGCTGACTAGAACAAATCAAACGGAATAAACATCCTGTTGGTTTAAAACTACACAAACCATTCCACTTTTCAGCATTTATCCAAAGAATAGATTAAAATTAACAAAGTTTAATAATAAAAAAAGGAGTTACGTGGCGGGAGAGGGATTAAGTTGGGGAAAAAAAAAACACACTTACGGCTACTTGTTATCCAGACCATACTTCAAACCCAACGCAAGAGCCAGGATGATAAGGATAACAACAATAATGCCCAGACACCACCACTTCTTCTTTCTAGCGGCACGGGCCGACTTTACAGCTTTGGAGGTGTGGCCCACCCCTTGTTCAATGTCTTGTTGGACTTGGCCAGCGGAATCGTCAATGGCTTGTACAGGGGCTTCTTGCTCAGCAACCAGCACTTCCATATCGTGAAAGAGTTGGGCCAGCTCTGTCATTGTTTTTTCAATCTTTTCAATCTCTTGGTGTCTGTTTTGAACCTCAGTGAGCGCGGATTGGGCCTGGCCACGTCGGTTGGACTGCATTAGAGCCTGGGCAAACACTTGCGAGTCGTTTGACTCGACGGCTTCCTGCACTTCAGATTCCGTCGCCTCTGGGCGCACAATTCGAAACTGGCGCTCGGCAGCCTCACGATACTTTGCCCGAAACTTTTGCTCCACTTGTTGGTACTTTTGAATCGACGATTTGAACTGGTTCTTGACGTTATTACATTGGGTCTTTTTGGTCGAGTCTCGTTGCGACTTTGACTCGAGTGCTTTGATGCGGTCCTTGAGCTGCTGTGACAGGCTCGACGTTTCCTCCACAAGCCCGTCAATCTGTTTTTGTGTCCATTGTTGGTTCTCAGTATCCACCTCGCTTAGCGACCGCTTGTGGAGCGCTTCAATCCGGTCAACATTGTCATCGTACTGCACAAGCTGCCGTTTAATCTCGTCAATCTCGCGGAAGAAAATCATCATGTCTTCGTTGCCTTGTTGTTGTTGTTGTGGTGGTGGTGGCTGTTGTTGTTGTGGCTGCTGCTGGCCGTACGGGTTCACGTTTGACATTTCGTAGTTTTGGCCGTAGCTCTGCCCATACTGGCTGTTGTCGTAGCCGTATTGCTTGTTCATTGTTTTAATCTAAACCAATCAAAACCCAGGTGCTGTATTAAAGAAGAGTGGGTTTGTAATAAATAGAAAAAAAAAGTGTGATTAAAAATAGGGAGACAAATTTGGCTTTGTGAGGTTTAAAAAAAAGAGGTTGGGACGTTCAATTTATTCATCCAGGAGGCGCATTGGGAAGTTGCAAGCGCGCGCGCGTATTTCCCGCCCGTCGCCGATCACCGAAATGTCCCCGCGGCGAGCAAGCGCGCGCTAAAAGCAGTCTTGTTTCAAGTCATGTCAAATTCATTAATAGCGCTGCTACCTACTACGTACTAGCTATAGTATAAATGTCGGTTAGTGATTTAGTCCCCATTGGCTATTGACTCGAGCGCAACAAGGGTGGAGTAAACCGGGTTTGAAGTTGATATACGCGCAGGCTCTTCACCTTCTGGGATAGGTCCCCCAAAAAGCTTGCGATGAGATATGATAGGCAGAGAGAGATCCTAAGCAACCTTAGAAACCCCAATCAACCATGGTCATTTCCCACTCAGAACCAAAACGCGATCGAGCCAGCTTTCGAAGATAATTATGATATCAAAAAAAAACCGGCATCAATTGGGATACGCCAAAAAGGGGAGGCGTATCGCTGTCTACGATTGGATTAATCACTCGGGCAAGGGGGGGGGGGGTATTAATTACTCGGTAATGAATCGAGTACTGTTTTTCGCGTCAATGCGTTTATTGATTACGTTGGCTGTGTATTTTTTCAGTCGATGGGTTAATTTCGTCGTTGGTTATGAATGTCAGGAGGAGAGAGTTGAAAATTCAAGGGAAAAATTTGCGCTTTAAAAACCGTTTTTTGGTGGGATTTGATTTGTTGGGAGGTTTGCGAGTGGCCTCGCGCGGCCCCCGGGAGGCTCAGCCTCAGCCTCCGCGAAATTAATTTTAAAGAGTTGCGGACCTTGAAATTAGGGCTCAATTGATCGGATCGGGGGAGACTAGCGCTATCAAAACCCTTGTCTTGTTGTAATCCACATATATAGACATTCTATAAATAAACTTTAACGCAGCCAGATTTATCCACACTAACCACCATCTCAAACGGGCGAAGCAAACACGCCACGTCCATAATCGCGGTAGAATGGTTCCTGCCCAGGTCCAACTGGTCACTACTAATCACGGTGCTCCTTGGCAGTCTATCCGGTTTCATGATTCCACCACCAGGAGCCGCCACACCCTTCTTTCCGCCAATCTTCTTTTCAACAACAACTTTACAATTATAATCTGGGTGGACAGTGGTGTACCCAATCTTGCCACTATCAAAAGTAGACATTGAGGATGTAGGGGCGGGAACGCCAGAAATGACGGCCGAAGACTCGCCGGTATGCATATCCCAAAACCGCACTATACGGTCACTCCCGGCCGTGATCATGAACCCCTTCCTCCCTGTAGAAATAGACGACGAGCCCTGCTCAAACTCCTGGCCGGTTATAATCGCATCAACCCGATGGTTCTTGGGCGACGACCCAAAACTGGATAGAGTAAGAGTATCTGGAGGCGCCGTAGAAGTATATACAGGATGCTCAAAATCAGCAGAATCGGGGACAACGCCGCGGTAAATTTCCTTACACTGCGCAGTCTCGACATCCCACACGGTAACCTCAGAAGACGGGCTTGTCGTGCCTCCACTAACACACACCAGCTTGTCATTTTTCGGGTGGAGAGCCAGGCTGTTAATCTTGGTGTTGCTGTGAGAGATGGACCATGACTTGACGAGGATACCAAACCGCAGGTCCCACAGGTCCAACGCGCCAAATATCGTGCCCACCAGACACCAATTCTGGCGCCGATCAACCACAAAGCTAGTAATAACGCCGTGTTTTAGCGGGTTTAACATGGTCTGGATAACCGCCATGGTCTTGACATTGAGCGCCACGATACGGCATTTCGACGTGGTAATATACAAAACAGAATGGTTGCTTTCATTCTGCTGGAGGACGTGCTCCATTGCAATCGCACGCTCATTGCTCATTGTCAGTTCATGTACAGCTAAAACGCGCAGTTGTTTATAACGCGGGCCGAGCGACGCGGTACGCGCCGTCATATCCACGCGTACCAAACTCACGCTGCCATCTTCCAACCCACATGCAAACGTAAACGTGCCCGATATAAAAGCAATACATTTAACGGGCGATTTCATATTCAGCGATTGAACGCTCTTGTTGATGACATTTTTTTCAAGCCGGTAGCAGTCCCACACTTTAACCAGCCCGTCATCACTGCCAGTCACAAAAAAAAGATGGTTGGGAGCCACACACACACAGTTTACAGGGCCAGTGTGCTCCTCAAAACTGGACACTAACACACCAAGAGGCCGGCCACGTCGCCGTTTTGCAGTCGCGTTGGGGAGTAGTGGTTGTTGCTGATTACTATTACTACCCCGCACATACGGCTTACACACCCCAAAATCGGGGCATTCATCAGCATTATCCTCTTCTTCATAGTACATTGACTCGAGAAGGCTCCAAATGTATGGGTCATCGCCTGTGTAGCTGGATGATTTCTTGAATGACTTGATGGTATCATTCTCCTTTTCATTCTCGTTTGGACTCGACGGGCTGGGATGGTTGGTGCCGACTACTCCATACACATCGGTCGTGACTGTTGAAGTGACTGGCTGGGCAAGGTAGTTTGGACTCTCGCCAAGCGACGATGGGGTATTTCCTCCTCCGTCCATATCGCCGAGTAAACGAGTTGGTCCCGACGGCGAGCTGGAGAGGTTGTTGTTATTGGATACCGGCACGTCGACTGGTTGTGTTGGTGTTGATATAGTTGTCGCTGGTGGTACCTTCTTCTTTTTTCTATTCTTTTTTTTTTCGTCAAAAAAGACTGTGATTGGGAGAACGCCAACCGACTGCATCTTGACAATACCCTTCGTCTCGTCGTTATTTCCATCGTCCTCAACGAGTTGGAGCTGGTGGTTGAGACGGGCGACTCGGTATATATACTCTTTAAACACAGTGAGCATCCACATGTCATCGTTTTTCAGGCCAATCTCGCGCAGTCTCGCCAGCCATTGCTCGTCCTCACTACTCCGCTTGTTTGTATTCCGAACGGTCTTGTCAATCCGCCAGAATATAGACTTTTGCGCCTTTGACGCCCATGTCAAGGTGCGGTTATACACAGCTCGGGATATGGGAGGGTGCAGATTCCGAAGCAGGTTTGCCTCGCTGAAATCATTCACCTCGCATTCTAGAAATTGCCGGAGGATGGGCAAATGCATGCAGTATACCTGAGCAGGCGACATCCACCGCGTGCTTGATGTGAAAAACGCTACCGTCGCGTTGCGAATCCACGAGTTTGGGTGGATGGTAAACTTTGCACATACTTTGAGCAGCTCCCACACCCTCGTCTCCCGTATCAACCCCAGATCACTCAACAGCGTGAAAGCCTGGAGCACCTTCTCGACTACAAACTCGACCGGATCGGCCAACGTTTGGATCATCAGCGGGATAATGTACTGTTCAAGGCTCACGGCGCCTACAAACGGGGCCAGGCCTACAATACAGTCAAAGAAATCAGTCCTGAGCAGCGGGTCTTTATCATTCAGGTAGGTGATGAGATGGCTGAGAATAATATCGTTGGTCTTTTGCTTGCCAAAAAAAATGCACAGCGGCGTAATGTTTTTAATTAGCGCGCGCCGCACAGCCGCACTCCCATCGGTCAGCAGGGCAATTGCATGTTCCTCAATCAGCAACGACAGGTTTTGTTTAAGTGTATCAAACGTGGTGACTTCAGTCGACACGCCATTCTCAGTCTCTGGGTCGGCAGAGTCGAGCACCCCCGTTGTTTTAAGAACCTGACCCATATCCAAAAACCGAGATGCAGTCTGTGCTAGCGAGGATAGACAGGCAGCATACGCACTTCTCACAATCACGCTTTGCTGTTCCTGCTGCTGCAACAACTGGTAAAGACGCGGCAAGATGTACTCCTGGAAGATGCTACCATTGACAGGAGTGATTGCACCCACCAGCTCAAGCAGGTGAGCCAAACTCCTCAACGCCGCTACCTGAACTACATCAGATTGGTCGTCCAACAGACTAACAAGGTGAGGAATACAACGGTCCAGTTTGGCCTCGTCGTGGATCCGTTCCCCTAATGCTAGTAACAGTTCGCAGGCTTTGATGCGCGATGAGGCACGTGACGTGTTTCGAATGGCGGTGCAAACCACCGCCACAATCATCAACGCGCCATCATCATCTTCCGCGGTCAGTTTACGTAGTTTCGGCACCCAATGGTTCATACCTGGCAAGTCTAGGCAGACTGGGAGCATGTTTGAGCAGGTTAATTGAACAGAGGTTGTTGGGTATTCAAACCCAAACTGTTTCGAGATTGTCTCAAACCCGTCCCAAATTGCCTCGATTCGGTGGTCAGATTCAAGCAGCTTGGCTCGTTCAAGCGTGCACGCCGTGTTCCCGTCATCTTTAATCCGGGTAATATTTTGAACATATTCATGTAAAAATGAGCTGAAATATCCAGGGAATGCCTTCCCGTGATACTTATCCAGGTACTGCCTCGCTGTCATCCGGTCGTTTGCGTCCAGCTGAGTCATGCTTTCCACCAGCTCGCGGATATTCGGATCGTCAATTGCTTCTAGCGGCGGCTTGTACTCATTTTTCTTGTACTTGAAGAGCTGGGCAAGCGTAAAGGTTGGCGTCCCCTCCAGAAACAGCTCGCCAATGACACACCCCAACGAAAACACGTCCATCTTTTCCGTCAATTGCTGCTGTTCAGCGTGCTCGCCAGATGCCAAAAACCGTTCCGGGGCAACGTAGCAACATCGTCGTTGTGAAGTGTCAAAATAGAAGGAAAAGTGGGACGGGTCGTCTTCGGGCATGTATACCGGTTTGTACGGCGCAAAATCAGACAAGTAGACCCAATTCCAGGACGTTATTAGCACGTTTTCGGATTTGATATCGCCGTGGTAAACGTTTTGGTCGTGGCATTGCTCCAGGCCACGTAGTAGTTGGTACGTCACCCACACCTTTTCAATGTTTTCAAGAAATGGCCGGGTGCTGATACGGTCGTACAGATTGGACCGCAAGTATTGTCTCACTCCGTACCCGGCCCGTTCAGTCTCCACGATCCGCGAATAGGCAAGCGTGTTGCCGACATTTGCAAGACACTTTTTGATGCCTGCATGAAAGAAAATTTACTCTGTTAGTAGTTGTGTTGATGAAGGGGATATATTTCCGGTACGTACGTTTCAACTCCTTAATCTCCTTTTTCAGACTGATTCCAGGCGTGGGCTTGACAAACACTTTGATCACGACGAGCCCGTCTGAGTGCATCCCTTTCAGCGTTTTCAGGAACCGCGCGTTGCCGATATTCTTTTCGTACTGGACGTCGCCTAGTTCAGCTAGGTACGCCTCGATGGCGATGGTCGACGCTGATGGCGTAATCACCGACAACTGGCCACCCATTGTTTTTTCTTGCGTTCAATGTGTGTTTGTGTGTTGTATGTGTGGCGCTGCGAAACCGTTTGGGAGGTATTTCCCCCGGCGCTTAGTCAGCCACCAGAGAGGATAAGGGAAGTGTTCTATCCATAAAGAGCATCACCATAACAGAAATAATAACATTTTATTAATCGCTGGTTGTATACAGTCTTGTATCTGATAGGAGTGTAGTACGGCGCGTTATAACAATTTAAATTGCTGAGCCGCATAATATATACTAGTCTCTGCGCGAGCGGTGGAGATGATAGCCAAGTTTACCGATTTATGTAAAACAAAATTTTTTAAGCAATTAATGAAAAATCGTAAAGATATCTGCAGTGATAAAAAACGGTCAATGGGACGTAAAGCTTGTCAAAGGGAGAATGTTACGCAAATGGTTGGCTCAATGTCATGATATCGGGCCTTGATCCTGAACCTCGGTACATGAATAGCTAACCGTATATGGTGTGCCGCAGCACATCAACCATGACTACAATTACTCTTATTAGCCAAAACTGTTAAAGTATTCAAACAAGAGAGAATAATAATAATCAAAGAAATAATATTGTCAAGGCTGCTAATAATGATACTCGTTGCAATTGATCGATACTCATCAATAATCTAGGCTCACCGGGGTTACTCTTATAATAGCCGTTTTCTAACAATAGCTTATTCTTATAAGAAGATAACAGAAACAGGTCGAAACCCAATTGAGTTATTTCCTATTAATTTGCGAAAAAATGCCGGAAATAAAAGTTGCAGCCTAAAACAATGCAGAAAACAATCCACTTCAGCTTCGACCAAACAAGAACCCTCCAACGAATTTTAAACGTAAGCGATTAACTGGTACAGTCGCTACTGCTTGGCAACTATAAAGGCAGACCGGCCGGTGCAACGCAACACGGTTTCCCTCCGCACGAAAGAGAAATACATGACCTAATCCGGAAAATCACATATTCCAAACTACCTATAACCGTCTATTCATTAATTAATGGGCCAAAACGCGTCGCGTGGGCGACAGTTTACGCATTCTATACGGCTGTGCAGCAATCTGGCCATTATTATACGGCTGCTGCTTGTTGCGAACTTCCTGACGAAACGACCGAATCTCGTCATACAATGCATCTAAAAAATAAAACGGGTTCTTGTTAGTTCTGTTTTTTTCGTCTCCCAAATAAACACGACTTACACTCCAAATCCTTATGCTTCAAATTCTCAAAGCCAAAATCCACCAAAATGTCGCAATTCGGCTCTTCTTCCGGGTTATGAAAGTGGGACAAAAATTCATGCTCCAGTGCCTGTTTTGCAGTGTACCTACTCGCCCGATCAAAGTCTAGCAAATGGATAATCAAGTCAATAGCCGATTTGGCAGCTTTTGGGTACAAGACTCGCAACGAAGTCTGCTTTGACCGAGCGTAACAATCTTGGAACGTTGCCCATACATCTTCACTAGTCATTTCCAATACAACCTCCCGTTTCGGCAAACCCAACACCCCCACAATCTGCACCAACTGGTCTAGCTGGTTCTCACCTTTAAACACTGGTTTACGACCTAGCAGCTCGCAAACGACGCACCCTGCCGACCACAAATCAATCGCCTTTGTGTAATTCCGTAGCTGGAGGATGAGCTCCGGCGCCCGGTACCACCGCGTCGCCACGTACTTGGTATACCGCGTGCGCCCGGCCGACAGCTGTTTCTCAGTCTGCACGCCGCGCGCGAGGCCAAAATCGCAAATCTTGAGCTGGCCCATGCTATTAATGAGCAAATTCCCCGGCTTGAGGTCGCGGTGGATCACATTTGCAGAGTGAATATACTTGATCCCGCATAGCAGCTGGTACGTGAAGCTCTGCACGTGCATTTCAGATAACTGGACTGGCCCGCTGATGACTTTGGACAGGTCGTGGTCCATCAGCTCTTGGTAGCAATACAGCCCGTCGTAGGGCTTTGTGCTGATCATGTCCAGGTCAAATAGCGAGATGATGTTCTTGTGGCCGCGGAAATGGCGCATTAGGCGCAGCTCGCGAAACGCGCGCTTCACGAGAACCTCGTTGCTGAATATATTTTGCACCTTTTTGATGGCAATGGGCCTCTGCGGGTGTGGCGGTTGTTGCGAATGCGACGACGACGACTGGTTGTTGTGATGGTCCACCTCAACCGCCTGCACGACCACCCCGTACGTACCCTTGCCTAGCACGTTTGTAGCATGGTATTTCTTGTCAATGGCAAAACGTATAGTGTCGTAAATGTTACGTTTATACAGCTCGCTTGACATTCTATCATTAGCGCCGGGGAGAAATAGTTGGTGTCGCTGACCAGAAAAATATAAAAGGGTCGCGCCCACCCTTTTTATTATTTTTTTCCCCTTTGCAACAATAAAATGTGGCGAACGTCAATAAATGTTAGGCGACTGGTTTGTAGGCGGCGGCTCCACACCAACAACGACATGCCACACTGGCCAGCGAGGAGCGAGCCCACCCCGTATGAAGTGTTTGGTACGACGGCGAGTGATTTCGACAAGCTGGAAGTGAGAAGGCTTTATATGATTATGGCAAAGGCGTACCACCCCGACTCAACACTAGCCACTCACCTCACTCGACAGCAGAAAGCAGATAGGTTCAAGAAGGTCGTGGAGGCGTATTCAATCTTGAAAGACGACCGCAGGCGGAGAGACTGGAATATGCTGCATCAACGGTTCGATTTCAGCCAGCAAAAGTACTACGGCCCTGTGGGCGGCGGCGGCTGGCGGCCTAATCGTGGCAGGACAGCTGGTGCAGGTGCTGACGCATTTGCTGATGAGGATATCTGGTGGGGTGGTGACAGACAAGCCGAGCAGGAGGCGAGATCAAGGCGGAATGACGAAAAGTTTCAAGAAAGCCTTCGACAGAATAGAAACCAAATGTTTCTGTTTGTGGTAGCTGCTGTGGTGATTGTGGGGTATCTGCAGGTTACTGCAGTGTATAACGTGTCTGAAAAGCAGCTGGAACTGCACCAAGAGCAGTCTTTCCGTACAAGACTTGACGAACTCAACGCAACAGTGAATTACGGCAAGGGTAGTATGCAAGACCAACGAATTGCCAGGTTTTTGGCCGCCAGGCAGAATGGATCGTATTACAACAAGTTTGAAGCGAATTCGGATTCGAATTCGAACCCGAACCCGAACCCTCCTCTGGCCATTGAAGGGAAGAAGGATTAGAACTGCGAATTGTTACAAATGTATTGACTACTCTGTGTTGGATTTGGCTAAAATAAACAGATCGGATCACCCGTCCCGGAATTCTAAGAACGCTTCGTTGGATTGATTGTATAACCAAATAGGTTTTTGAAAACATTCTCAATTACTTTGGCATTAGCAATGGGTACGTACTGTCTGGTTTTAGTATTTTGGGTCGGAACCTCGTGCGGCTCAACGCGTGCAATTCAACGTACGCAACCCCGTATTGAAGGTCCCCAGTTTGCAATTCAACGGCCACCTGTCAATAATGGATTTCGTTTTCACAACAACGCGCCAATTGACCCTCCTTTATAAAGGGGGATCAACCAAAGGAGTGACTCATTTAAGCTGTAAGCGTATTTTTATCGCCTTGTTGGGAGCGTAAATAATTGACACAATTTTTTTTTCTTCTTCCCTTTCGCTCCCCTTTATAATACATGAACCACCAGCATCGGCCGCTCATCATGGACTTTACACGGCCAGAGACAGTACTAGACCTCAACAACATCCGCGAGAGCTTGATCCGGATGGAAGACACGATCGTGTTCAACCTGATTGAGCGGGCCCAGTTCTTCAAGACGGAATCAATCTACGATTCTAGTAAACTGGCCATTCCGGATTTTGAAAACGGCTCTTTCCTGGACTGGTTTCTGCGAGAGACTGAACGGACCCAGAGTAAGATCCGTCGATATGAAGCTCCAGATGAGGTGCCATTCTACCCTGACGCGCTGGAAACCCCAATCCTCCCGCCAATCAACTACCCTCCAGTGCTCGCCGAGTACCACAAACAGATCAACGTCAACGACAAGATCAAGGAGTATTACATCACCAAAGTCGTCCCTGCGGTGTCGGCAAACGACTCTGAACAGACGGAGAACTTTGGGTCCTGCGCTATTGTCGATATTGAATGTTTACAGGCCATCTCACGGCGGATCCATTTTGGCAAGTTTGTGGCCGAATCCAAGTTCCAAAGCGAGACTGAACGGTTCACCAAGCTCATCAACGACCAAGACGCTGATGGTATCGACGCAGCAATCACCAATTCTGCAGTCGAGGCAAAGGTGCTGGAACGTATCGGTGCAAAGGCGGAATCCTACGCCGCACCAAGCCTCAAGTACTCGCAAAAAGTACAAGGTAAAGTGACTAGAGAGGGCGTCATGAATTTTTACAAAAACTGCGTCATCCCTCTCACCAAAATCGTGGAAGTAGATTATCTTCTAAGGAGACTAGAGTAAAGTTACAAAATCTTTTCAACCTAATGCTCGACGAGCCAATTCAAACGAGTAAAAAGTGCACGCGTTGACTGGAGCCGCACGAAGAATTGTAGGCAAGAACCCTCGGTAAAAGCCTTTAATACCGGAGGTTTGCATAATCTTCTTGGTGCAGTCAATGGCGCCCTTGTACTGCTGCTCAGAGGCTCGCAACTTGTCGGTTTGAAGCCGCGATTTGATAACGTCGATAGGGTAGACGACACCCCACATGGAGTAACCGGCACCAGCCCCGTACAAACACAATCTCCAGCCTGGGATATCGCTTCGTTCAATCTTGTTTCGAGCTCGGTCGGAGGAGACTAGAGCTTCAAAGGTTAGGAAATACAGACCCATACCCAACCCCTCACGAACAAGGGTTGGAGTGAGCGCTCGGAAAATACCGCTAGAACCCACCCCGCCAGACTTGTATAGCTGGTTGATGCAGTCGATTGGGCCCTTGTAGAGTAGCGGGCTGGCGGTTTGGGTTTGCAATCGGATACGAATGTGCTCGATTGGCGAGGCAAGGACCCCGTTTGCGACACCGGCTGCGGCTCCCGAAATGAAGAATTGCGTGTTGCTGAGCTCAGTAGAGAGCAGGCCAGCTGCCTTGTTTTGGGATGTAAAGACTCGTTTCATAAACTCGTTCATACCAAATTGAATGGACACACACGCACCAACACCGATAAGCGGGGTCAGAGTACCCTTGTAAAACCCCAAAAAGCCTTCATTTTTGAGCAGCTTTCGTACAACGTCCATGGCCCCAGTATATGTGCCTTCTGGCGCTGATTGAAGCCGTACCTTGGTCGTGTCGAATGGCTGACCACTGAGCACTTGCGCAATACCACCGCAGGTACCTGCCAGCACATCTTTGTACGCCTCGCTGCCAGAGACTGCCTCAGGCTCTTTCTGAATCAAATGCGAGTCCAATTGCTGTTCCATCGTGTTGTCTATAAGTGGAGTATTAAGAAAAATTTGTTTACAACTTTTCAAGTGGAAAGAGAAAAAAATCACATTCCCCGAGTATCGGAACGTTAACGCTTACGAGAATTGAAAAGCACTGAGTTAATTGGGTGGGGTGGGGGCGGGGCTGATCCCAAATGGTGCGTGGTTTGTTGTGCCCTATTACACTCGCAATGTGTCTCAATGGACAATGTTATATACGAATATCTTTTGAAGGTGTAATTCAAACGCTCATACCGGATTGTTTGTTATGGTTACATGCCTTTTGAAGGGTTAATAAGCGTTCAATCATTCGCTATCTAAGGCGTGTTTCAAATACTGCTCCCCGCTACAGTGGTCTAGTCCCGGTTTCCGCCCATATATTTGTGGCTTTTGACGTGTCATTTGGGCTCTGGTGGGGGTGCGCGCGAAACCTCCCAACACTAATCGCAGGCACAAGATCCAGATCTGTCGGTCTTGTCCATGAAGTGGTTGTTGATTGGAGGGCCGCCATAACCACCAGCAGCTGGTAGCTAGATAGATCAATATCTATAGACCATATTTGTCATACCTAGGAGCTCAAAATGCGTGGCAAATATGCTATATCAAACACGCGCGGGAAAGATGATCCTTCTATTATAATTATGCTTTACTGGGTTCTAACTTGATTTCCGTCGTGGGTGGACGGTAGAGGAATACGAGTTATACTGAGCTACCTTGGTTAAGTACAGGTTTCCAGATGCGGGCGTTTTATCTCGTATACCATGGCATTGTAACATGTCGATTGCCTGTACAACGTTCAGGCATTTAACGAACTAGTCACTGCTGTATTCGAGAACATCTGTTCAGGTTTACCCGCTAGACAGTCGCGCAGCTGGTTTTGGTTCAATTTTTAAGAAACTGGTTGGATTAGCTGGCTGTACGTACATGTGATATCAAAGCGGATCAAGACACATACGTATATACGTCTATAATGCGTTATAAGGTGCCAGACGAATCGACCTTCCGATCGATGAGAGTCCGTCCATCGATGATCATTATCAGTCCTACAACCAGAGGAATGTTTAGAAAGTACTCAATCCGGGGTCAAATAGGTTGAATCTAGCACTCTGGTCTACAAAAGATCACTAAGGCTTGTCCTTTTTGAGAGAAACCGCCGAAGAATAGACATTTGGGGAGTTTGCGCGGCGCGTATATACAAAAGCAATCTGTATACGTTGAATTATCAATACCCGGTCCAAACCAAATCCCAGTAGTAGTATAAAACGTACTAACCAGTACTGTCCTGGTGTTTATAGGCTCGACTCATAACCAATTGACGACTTGTTTGGCGGCGACTGATTGAAACACTCCCAAAACGTGATCAGATGCACGGCGCAAAACAATCTCTCTTCCCAACCCCCCAACTCCAACATTTTTTTTTAAAACAACTTTGCTTTATACATTCATACACATTAAACATGCCGCCGCCCTCAGAACAGTCCCTGCTTAGAGGCAACACCGCTAGCAACAATAACAACAACACAGAGAATGAGAATGACAACGACGGTAAAACGAAATCGACCAGAAAACTGGCTGCCAACGAGGCGGGAGATGAAAACGATGAGAGTGGAGTAGCCTCACCCGACAAGGACAACGACAACAACGACACAGACAAGCATAGAGACAACGCCCATCTCGCCAACTTCAAATACGACCGCGATCTGGCTATAGACAACCCATTTAATGATTTTTTCACCACGCGGAAACGGCCATGGTACTCATCAATCTACCTCCGGCCCGGATCAAAGTTTGTTGGCTACCAACAAAGCGGGCAGTCGACGTATAATGTTGATGTGGAGATTAAACAAGTCGACATGAGCCGCGGGTTTTTGTGCGGCTATCTACGGATTGAAGGGCTGACTGAGACCCACCCCGAACTCACCACGTATTTTGAAGGTGAAATGATTAACGAGACTTGCTCCTTCATTACCAGCCATCGTGAATGGGGTGCCTCATATGACGCAGATTTGGCACACTGGTCCCGGTTCCAGCCCTGGAGACAGTTTGCCGACCACGCTCGGCACAAGGATTACGTGCATAAAGACTTTGACCAAAAGAACCACATTTTCATGCGGTGGAAGGAGTGTTTTTTGGTGCCGGATGCCACCATAAACGCGATTAGAGGCGCGTCGTACGCCGGGTTTTACTACATTTGCTTTGACCAGGTTGACGGCTGCATTTCCGGGTTTTACTACCACCAGAACTGGGACAAGTACCAGCAGCTGGAGCTGACCCATAAGAGCAAGTTTCCAGGCGTTCAGTCGTTTGAGTTTAGGTAGTATGTGTGTTGACGAGGGGGAGGGAGGAGAGAGTGACCTCTATTTATTTATTCTTTCTGCATTGTGATTACTTTATCGGGGTTCATTATACATTGCGGGTCGAGGGCTTTCTTGATCTGCCGCATTGTATCAATAGCAGGCGTGCCGAGCTCAGAGCTGAGATACTTTTTCTTGCCAATCCCCACGCCATGCTCGCCTGTAATCGTGCCTTCCATCTCAAGCGCGGCGTAGACCATTCTATCAACCAAATTGGCCACCTTTTCCCTCTCGTGCGGCATGTAAGGAATGAGACAGTGGTAATTCCCGTCAAGAACGTGGCCTACAATTCCCCCATTGATGCCGTTATCAAGCATGTCTTGTTTAGAATGGGCGATAATCTCAGCAAGACGGGATATTGGCACTGCAACGTCAGTCGTCCAAGCCAGCGAGCCGGTAGGCGCGGCCTCAATCACGCTCCACAGCGCGTGCTTTCTCGCACTCCACAGCGTCTCTCGTTCAGCCTCGTCTTTGGCGAATTCAAAAGACTGAGAGCTATGCTGGGTGGATATTTCCCGCACTTTTGCAATCTGATCCTCCACCATACGCCGCGTGCCGCTGAATTTGAAAAAAAGAGTAGGCTGCTCAGCCCATTGCCGTTCGGTGGCACCAGCTTTATTGATGGATTGCAGAGCCACATTGTCCAACAACTCGACAGCGCCAATCATGAGCCCGCCCTGTACCACCGCCGCCACAGTATCTGCGGCTTTGGCGATAGTTGGGAAGGTGACGACACCCACCGACTGTTGCTCCGGTAGCGGCGTCAGTTTGAGCGTGGCTTCAGTGACTAGCCCCAGCGTTCCTTCACTACCAATAAAGAGCTGGGTGAGGTTATAACCAGCTGATGATTTTCTAGGTCGTTGCCGTGTTTTGATAATTGTGCCGTCAGCTAGCACGACGGTGAGGTTGACAACGTTATCACGCATTGTGCCGTATCGACCTGCATTTGTTCCTGAACAGGACGTGCCAATCATGCCGCCAATTTCCGCGCCAGGACCTGGGTCTGGCGCGAAAAACAGCCCGTCGTCTTTGAGGTGGTCATTTAGTGCTTCCCAACCCAGCCCAGCTCCAACCGCGATATCGAGGTCGGTTTTGTTGTACGCGATAATTTGGTCCATGTGGCGGGAAAAGTCAATGCAGATTCCGCCGTGGGTTGGTGTGAAATGCCCTTCGAGCGAGGTTCCGCCTGAGAATGGGATGACTGGCACCCGGTGTTTATGGGCGATTTTCATAACCCGAGAGACTTGCTCAGTGGAGGATGGGTAGACTACCAGGCCTGGCCGTTCATGCGGTTTGGCATGGTGGGTGTTCCAGTACGTGTCCGAATGGGTATCCAATTCTGATTGAGTCTTGGTCACATTATCACTGCCTACCAGCTGCTCAATCTCGTTGAAAGCTTGCGTTTGTTTATCCACCGTGGCGTACTCGATTGCTTGCAGTTTGGAAACTGAAAGTGTCGAGTGACTGTCGTCATTGCTGTTGTTGAGAAAGTATATTGATGCAAGGCCTACCCCACATCCAAATGCTCCAGCCGATCGCAGTACTGTGCTCTTGAAACCCGATCGTGGTGCATATGCAGTGGTGGGTTGCGGTTTTGTCGATTGGTTACGGCGGATCACTTTTGATACAAGCCGGATGGATTGTCGAAACATGCTTAAGAATGGAGAAGAAGAAAGAAAAAAATTTGTCTGGGGTGGTGTTGATTGACTACCGAATATCGGCGAGTTTGGCCGGCCCGGTTTTTTTTATAAAATACGCATGTTATGAGCCTCCATGTACGCCGCGGCGCAAATCCAAGATAAAGAGGCCCCATAATGACCTGACATGCTCAAGGATACGACCAATGCGAACAAACCGACCATATCGGATCGATTCAAAAAAAAAAATTGTGTCTGAGACATCAGACCATTTTCAAGGACGAGTGACCCTTTTACGAGCGGAAACGAGCGTTCGTTTTTACTGCTTAAAGAAACGTATATATAATGGAGTGGATCTGCCACCTCTCATTCATACAATATAAAACATGAACGCGACAACCACACAATCAACATGGTCTATAGTTCTGGACTCGTTTAGTATGGACCAAGGCACCATCCTCTCTGGTGTCAAACTGGACAACCTGAACGTGGTAGAGCAGTACTGGGCGCGGTGGTATCAATACATGAACAATGACATGCTAGCGACGGGCTTCATGCTGCTATTTTTCCACGAATTCCTCTACTTTGGGCGGTCATTGCCGTGGTATATCGTCGACCGCATGCCGTATTTCCGACGATGGAAGATTCAGGATACCAAGATTCCGACCAACTCTGAGTACTGGCAGTGCATGAAAGAGGTGCTAGTCTCCCATATTTTCATTGAATCTGTGCCAATCTTTGCGTTCCACCCGGTGTGCAGTCTGTTTGATATCAGTATCAACGTGCCGTTTCCTCCACTAACCACGATTGTCACCCAGCTGGCCATCTTTTTTGTGATGGAAGACACGTGGCATTACTGGGGCCACCGCCTGCTGCACACCAAGCTGCTGTACAAACCGGTCCACAAGATGCACCACAAGTACGCTGCTCCGTTCGGCCTCGCTGCAGAGTACGCACATCCAATCGAAGTCTCGTTCACCGGTATGGGAACAGTCGGCAGTCCAATTCTGATTGCCTGGCTGACCGGCAACGTCCACCTAGCCACTGTTCTGCTATGGATCATCATGCGGCTGCTCCAGGCCGTCGACTCGCACTCTGGCTACGACTTTCCGTGGTCTCTACGGCACATTCTACCGTTTTGGTCCGGGGCTGAGCACCACGACGACCACCATAAATATTTTGTAGGGAACTATGCGTCCAGTTTCCGATGGTGGGATTACTGCCTGGGTACTGAAACCCCTGCTACGACACACCGACGAAACATTGCGTGGTCAAAAAAGACTGACTAGAGTTGTAACCAAATGAGCCGCGCACAAATCGAGGCAGGTGGTGTGATAAAATTGGTGATAGCGCGCGCACTCCCAGCTTTCTTTGTTTTTCCGCATTTCAAAAAAAAATCAGACAACTTTTGAGTAGAATTGTAGAATGTATATATACACGAGAGAATGCCTCTTCTCATCCGACGTCCATCAATGCCAGTAACCATCACTACTCTCCCTGCCGAGCTGAAATACCTCATACTGGGCTATTGCGACGCCCGCACGCTAGCCACTCTTCTGCAGGTGTGTAAACAGACCAACCTGCTGGTTCAAAACTCGCTATCCTGGCAGCTACGCCGGGATAGTAAAAAAACGGACCTGTTGCTTGGAGTGTACCCCGTCGAGAAGGACTTTTCCCAAGCTGCTTGGTTCAAGACGCGTTATAGCAGTCCCGAGCCGTCAGAACGATTGTGTTCTCACAGCCGGTTCGATATCAATTGCAAGGAGCCGGCATATGTCCAAGGTAGCGGTACTAGTCGCCGTAACAGTGCAACAATAGATGTGGAGATTAGCGACGATGATGAGTTTGCGCAGATTCATTTGTTACTAGCCATCAAGCACGAGCGGTATCAAACCACCCTGTTCAAGCTCCACCAACGTGTTCACAAGACCACTACTAACGGAAAGATTGTGAGCGCGAAGGAATGTACATACAGGCTGACTCTGGAACGTGCTACTGCCCCTGGCACCCCGCCGCACCGAAACTACTTTGGCGAGCTGGTCCAAGACTACCAAGTCACGATATCTGACTTGGTCATGAACAGCTGCTATTTGATGGATCGAGTGGAGGAAACGTCTCCCAGTACAGTCATTTGCTTCGGTAACTATAGTTCCGTAATCATGGCGTGAATATTCGGAAAGAAAAGAAAAGAGAGGGGCCCTTACTTAAGAATTCCGGTGATCATGAAACGGTGCGGACGGTGATCAGGTTACCATATAAGCCAATCGGAAACTAGCTAATAAAATTATAATATAAAAACGGCTTTTTCGCACGATCGATTCCGTTTTGGTTACAATATTGGCTGAAGAGCGTGGCATCGGTATCGATCGATCGGTGGTGGTTTCACTAATTGGGTACTGATTACCACAAGCCAGGGGGGGGAAGATTGACATGTCCAAATTCTTAAATTCCGGACCAGTGGTTTTCACCACTTGTTCTATGCTGATCAGTATATATACGCAATATTGAGAAATAAGCTTATATAATAGGAAAAACGAGGCTGGGTGGGATGGCGGCCGCCTGCGCTCAACAAATTTACAAAACTTCCATTCTCAATTGAGCTGGCCGCTGTCATTCATTAATTTTACGCACCTACCCCGACCTGTCCAGCTAGTATTCAATATCGCGATAATAATTAAACTTTACCGTAATGAATATTGCTAAGGCCTTAGTGCATAGCGTATGCATGCAAGGCGCATGCTCTAGGCAGCGCTGCTGCTTTAGTGGCCGGCCGGGCTCCGGCGGGCCGTGACTGTGTAATGACGCATATTTAAAGCAATTGAGCTGAGCATATACATGCTGCTCGCTAGTCTGAACCCTGAACGTACGTAACCGTGAGCAATTCAATTCAAACTATGACAAGTTTAAAACTGCCAAAAAAAAAATTGTGGGATACGATGCCTCCAGCCATAGAGATATGTACTATTGCAACGCTCCATCGCGAATTCTCATGACATTAATCAATTGGCTAAGCAAGGTTAAAAACGTGGGATCCAAAGTAGGTGTGCAAGCTTACAGGCCGGCCGGCAGAAAAATATATGGCCAGGTGACCTAGGCTGGGCTGACCTCTGACTGAATTCGTATCAATTGCTTTTTTACAATTGCCGATCAATATTAGGGTACACCAGATCGGCAATTAGGTGATAGGTGGCGGCCGGTTGGGCCCATTGGTTGCAGCGCGCGGTATACAGAGAGAGAGGGAGCGAGCGCTCTCATCATCATCGATCGCTGGCAAAGTGGAGAAGGCGGTGGTACGATAGAGACTGAGCAGTGGCGTATTCGAATTTTAGCAGCCAAAAACCGATAATTGCTTTTGGAGGGGTGGGTCGGTTCGGATAAGTGGTCATCACCTTCGTTAACAATTGGAAAGAAGAAAAGAAAAGAAAAAAAGAGTGTGACTGTCCAGCAAGAAAAAAGTATTTATAAACTTCTGCCGGTCGGTCTGGTCTTGCAAGTACTTATAAATACAGACAGCCTTCCCTCTCTTTCTCTTTTCATTTACAAGACAAACACACCACCACCACCAATAAAAACAAAAATGACAATTCAAGTTACAAAGCTACAAGCTAAAACTCTGCTAGTGGTGCCAATTCCACCAACTGTTGACTACACTCGGCCACGGGCTCGTAGCCAGCCTCCACCAGAACCCACCTCACCAGCACATGTTCCGGCGCCGCCACCGCTGTCAGTGAACCCAATTGATCAGTTTGATTTCGAAACTGCATCTCCAGAGCCATCGCCACAAAAACCAGTGTACCAAGCCAAGCACTCGCACAGCCAGTCAGAGCCATTCAATAGAGTCGATGTCAATGCAATTGCGCAGACAACCCGCACACCAACGCGGCGGTTCAAGGCAGCCGAACACCCGCACCGGATGACCCGGTGCGTGTTTGTCAGCTAGTAACTTACTACGCTGACACACGGCTACTTGACCTATTTATTTTGCATATCGATTCCCTTACTATTTTTTTTTTTTCTAATTATATATTTATTTTCTGCATATGATATCAAATCACATTTTTATTTTTTTTTTCTTGCCTGATTCGAAGTGACTTTCTATCTTGGTTGTATTTATAGAAATCTTGAGCGGAGGAAAAATTCTTCTATTCTGTCTCAGTTGCTACAGCCGTTTGTATCCGACGTTTTTGACGTGAGGTGACGTCACAATGTGTCAACTTTTTTTATATTTTCGGGGCGATTAGTTCTATTATTAAATAAACCCCCGGGAGTTCTTGTTGCCGACTGTGCGTAGGTATACACGAGATGCACCCACCGTGGTAGTTTGCAATATTGTAGTCATAGCTAGTATACATGTAGCAATATTACAATTGATTAATGGACCCTATGATATCAAACCCCCTTTCGATCGATCGATCGGTAGCAAATAAGCTTATGATGGACGGGCCCGTCATGTGCACGCACTCACGAGTGCCAGTGTCGTCATATACGGCCTCCTGTGAAAGGCTGTATGTTCCTTGCGTTGACAACAGCCGTTCGATAGTACTATAGACGTCCCAGCGCTGGATCCTCGAGGTAATGAAGCCGCACTGGTGGTAACGCACTTTCCTGGAATGGGTCAGTCGACCAGTCCCCTCCATACCCACTTGACAAGGGAGGGGGGTGTTAGTCGTCGCTGTACGAACACGTGCCATATCGACGCGTTTTTTCTTCGTCTAAAGGACTATTGTGGTATTACCTAACACTCAGGGCTGTACAGCGGCCCTGACCGACCATATATAGTGTGCTTTTGTAGCGTACATACCCTACCACAATGTAGGACGTGCCAAGGGAAAGCCATATCATCACAATTCCTACGTGGGAATTTCTAATCATATATTCAAGACTGATCTAGACAGTCTGCCCTTCTACCCTCTCCTGTAGCGCAAAACAACGACTTGATGTATTTGACAGTTCCTTTGCTCGTGTCACCGTGTATAGTGGTCGATAATGTGACTTTTTTCGTTTCTTAGCGATGATGAACCGGACTGGCAACCTTCTAGGGCATCTTCCTCAAATTAGTTCTGACCAGACCTTTTTGGACAACTGTTTCGTTCATCTTTTGTTCGACTAGTTGTTAAAAATTGAGAGATAAAAAGAAGACGACTACATATAAAACAACCGAATGCATTATGTACAAGTATCACCCGTATAGCTACGTCGACGTAGGTGCGGCCACGTTTGAAAAATATTTTTTTTTTCTTTCCTCCCAACGATTCGCGAAACAAACGCGCTAAAAAAAGAACAACCCTCAGCACTCTCATTAATACTTTCCATGCCGCAAAAGGTATTATGTGTAGCGGAAAAGCCGTCTATTGCAAAGGCCATAGCACAAGCGCTGAGCGGAGACCAAGGATACCAAACGGTAAGTAGACTTTTTTTTTTCTGATATGGGTACTGACAAGCCGCCGCCGCCACCGCCGCCGCGTTTAATAGTCCAACACAAGCGACAGGTATTTAAAAAACTACAAATTTGACTACAATTTCCGGCCGTGGGGTAACTGTTCTGTCGTTGTGACGTCAGTACGAGGGCATCTCTCCACGCAGGATTTCGACTCTTCGTCGTATGGGTGGGGTCGTTGCGACCCGCGCGAGCTACTCGACCCGGCCACCCCGATTATCACTGTCATTCCCGACGACAATAAAGGAATGTGTCAAAACATTGCGAGTGAAGCACGTGGATGCAAGTGGTTGTATATTTGGACCGATTGCGACCGTGAAGGCGAACATATTGGCTCGGAGATTGTCAAAGCGGCGCGCAAGGGCAAACCGAACCTTGCCGATACCAGCATCAAACGGGCCATCTTCAACAACACTGCTCATGACCATTTACGAGACGCGGCCCATTCGCCAGGGAATTTGGACTGGAACGCGGTTCGAGCAGTGGAGGCACGCATGGAGATGGATCTGCGCACCGGTGCGGCTTACACCCGATTCCAATGCAAAATCCTCCAAACGCTACCAAAACTAGCTCAGGAAGTAATCTCGTACGGGTCCTGTCAATTCCCCACGCTAGGGTTTGTGGTCGACCGGTACAAGAAGATTAAGGAGTTTAAACGGGAGCAATTCCACTACATTGAGACCAAATTCAAACGCGACAATGCTATTGTAAAGTTCAACTGGGGTAGAAACCGGCTATATGATAGGTTGGCCACACTTGCGCTGTTTGAAAGGTGTATAAACTTGGGGAACCAAGCAAAAGTGTATAGCGTGGTGGTAAAACCCACATCTCGACGCAAGCCATTGCCATTGACGACTGTTGAGTTGCAGAAAAACGGTGCTCGATGGCTACATATGAGCTCCAAACGGATTCTGGAAGTGGCGGAAAAGCTGTATAATGAAGGTTATTTATCCTACCCACGTACCGAGACCAACCGGTTTGCACCAGAAATCGACCTCCAAGCACTGATTGATAAGCAAAAAGCGAATAAACCGTGGAGCGAATTCGTACAACAACGACTTATTGATGGCGACCAGTTTTCACAACCACGACAGGGTGGCAAGGACGATAAAGCTCATCCGCCAATCCACCCAGTCAATTCAACCCCACATACTCTGCAGCAGGATGAGAAACGCGTGTACGAGTTTGTCACCCGGCATTTCCTAGCTTGTTGCAGTAAAGATGCGACTGGCGAGCAAACCAGTGTGTGGATAGACTGGCATGGCGAAAAGTTTAGTACTTCTGGGTTGGTGGTTAAGGAACGGAACTTTTTGGATGTTTATCCATACATCAAGTGGGAGTCGCAAGATTTGTGCGAGTTTGCCCAGGGCGAATGGATCAACCTGACTGAGATGTTAATGCAGCAAGGCGAAACCACCCCTCCAAAACCATTGACTGAACCAGAGCTGATTGGGTTGATGGACGCGAATGGTATCGGCACTGACGCGACTATGGCCGAGCATATTAGCAAAATCCAGCAACGTGAATACGCGATTACTCTCACCCGTGGCAATGTTGTATACTTTCTACCCACCGCACTCGGTTGCGGGTTGGTTGATAGCTACGATCAGATGGATTTTGATCTCAGTCTTACCAAACCGTTTGTGCGGAAAGATACAGAAGAACACTTGCAACGGATCTGCGACGGCCAGATGAATAAACGTGAGTTTATTGGTGAATGGTTGGAAACGTACCAACGGTTGTTTGACATGGCACAGCGCAATTCCCAGCTTTTGAAAACTACAACGAAGCAATACCTAGATAACCCTTGAACTTATTTAGAGTTTTTTTTTGTTTTTTTTTTTTGGTTTTGGTTTTGGTTTTTGGTTTTTTGTTTTTAGAGTTTATGCCCTTTTCTAGTCCGTCATATGCATGGTCCATGCATGTTTGAGAATATTTCTCGAGAGAGTTGATGCGTGCACGCCCAAAAATAATCACTCGCGACAGAAAACAGAAATCTTGTAATGATTGAAAGGCAGCTGGCCTTTTTTTTTTTTTTTTTCTTCTTCGACTGAATGTGGTGTGCTTTTCAATCGCTCGTGCCTGGAAAATAAGCCATGCATATTACGGGTATACAAAGTTCTAGGCAATTCAAATTGAACAGTTTTGCGAGGGAATTATTTTACCCATTCATTCAAGTTTCTTTTTTGTATGTACCCAATTCACGCGGCTGTTTCTTTCTTTCTTTCTTTTTTTGTTGCTGCTCTCCCTCGCCATTTATAAGGTATATATAAAGGCCAAGTCCAGTACAACTAACGCAATAAACTGCAAACTACATACAAATGCCAAGCTCACCACGTTCACCAACATCACCTCTACGTCGAGGAGGCCAACACTCGACGTCCTCTTCCATGTCGTCATCCGGTGGGGATTCGTCTGGGTCCTCCAGCAATCTCAAAAAACAGCATATCAAGTCGATATCAACGTCCTCGCCAAACTCCAGCGAGAGGAAAAAGAAAAAGGAGAAGCAAATCTCGGAAAAGCATGTAGGGGAAGAGCAGGAAGAGCATGACCCGTCCACATTGCCAAACGAGTCGTTACTACTACAACAATTGAAGGACGGATATGACGCGTTGTTTGCTGACTGGAGCCAGTCTAATAAACGCCAGACCGAGACGTACACTCAGCTCGAACATCTTGCAAAACGACTGGGAACCAAGCAGGAAAAGCTCGAGCTGGACCGGTATAAACTGACCATTATTGAGAAGATTGCTCAACGGGCTTGGTCCCGCACTGGCGAGGAGCAACTCAATGAACGGTTGAAACAGTGGCTTATGCTTCTTGATAAGGAGCGACATGATGATGATTCTGGTTATGGCAAGAACCGAAGCGCTTCTGCTCCGTCGTCGTCTTCAGCCGCAGGGAACGATCAGCGCGGCTCAAGCGGCTCATCCCCCGGCGAAGAGGATAGCAACAAACGTCGGCGTTACATCTGGTAAAAACCTCTCTTTGTTTTATTCTCTTTTGTTATTTCTCCTCTCTTTACTGCTTTCTTTCTTTCGTTTTTTTTTTTTTTTTTTTAAATTTATATATATGTATTTTCCTGGTTATTATAGAACAAACCCACACACTATAATTCAGTGGCGCGCACGCGTTTTTTTTTTGTTTTTTTTGCCGATTCAAGAAGTTTAGTTTAGACATATAACGTTTTTTAGACTGTTGGATGCAGGTACTCGGCTGCCCTGTGTTTCGGCGAGTAAGTTTATGAGCCGCACGGGTATGCACGTTAAATGCACTTAACATGACTGACTGTCAAAACATTGGCGTGAAGCAAGATTATAATTACAATGCAGAAATTTTAAGCTTATCGTTCGATCCAAAAGATCTTGCGGGTTAGGCGGCGCGCCGTTCCTCGTCATTTCCAGATCTCGAGCTCTCATATGACCAATCAATTAAACCCTCGCGGGTAGGGATAGCCGCGTCATGAGTACATGACGCGCTGGCTTAGGCAATTGATTAATTGATACCCAAGCGCCACGGCCATGGGGATAAGACGACTCAAGATAGAAAATGTCTCAAAACTTGGAGATGTAAGATCTAGCTTAATATACCTGCATGGAAATAATAAACAATAGACCGCGGGTCCTCCATTTGGCTGAACCTTATAAAACAACACACGTGCAGAGACACATGATCTGGTCCGCTGGGAAGTGAAGTGCCCGCCGGCCCGTCTAATTACGTGTTTTATTAAGGTTTCGAGATTAAAAAAGACCTCGAGACCAACAAAAAAAAAAAGACGATTGATTGACATTCCAGCCAATAATAAAATAAGATATCGGTCGAGGGTTGGCATTTTGTTCCCTTACGCTCTTTAAGTTTTTTACGGCCTCGCAATTGGTAATAATTTAATAATAATTATCCCATCTATTAAAGGCTGGAAATTGGCTAGTGGGCGCATCATCTCCTTATCGCACTTCTATAGGTGGAACCACTTCCGGAACTCGACCTAGAGTGAACCGTTCGGCTTGAAACTCCGCCATGACTTGTTCTGAGCATTCCCCAATTGAGGTTGGTTTTTCATCGTCAAAACCTTGTACAAATTGTTTATACCCGCCTTGTTGTGGAGGCGGAGGCTGCTGCTGCTGCTGCTGCTGCTGGCCCCCAAACGCACTAGTAGTAGTACTGGCCGGGGCAGATCCAAATCCGGCTTGGGAACTTCCGAATGCAGATGGTTGAGGCTGTGAACCAAACGCACCAAACGGCGAAGAATTGGCAACCGGCTGCTGCCCAAACGGTGAGTTATTCCCACCACCGCCAAACGCACTCCCACTGTTACCAAACCCGCTATTTGCAGTATTATTCATGGTCCCGAATGGGCTGTTATTTGTGGTATTAGCAGCGTTCCCAAATGGATTGCTGGCGGCGGCTGCTCCAAACGGGTTGTTGTTGTTAGTAGTTGTTGTTGTAGCGGCAGACCCAAACGCGCTGTTGGTCTGCTGAGACTGTTGCTCTTTATTCCCATCTTCGTTTACTGATGCCAGCACCGAGAACATGTTGGATGATGATGATGGTTTTTTGTCATTATTGGTCGCTTGCTGTTGCTGTCCAAAGCTGCCGAATGGGCTGCTGTTGCCTTGTGATGAGGAGCCAAACGCACTTTGTGCGCCGCCTCCGCCTCCACCCATCTGGCCAAACGGAGAGGCGCCACCTCCACCCGAGCCAAATGCGTTGGAGTTTGTGTTTGTGTTTGTGTTTGAGCCAAACGCATTGTTGGAGGTGGTGCTCGATCCAAACGCATTTCCAGTTGAAGCACCAAACGCGCTGTTTCCAGGCGACGATCCAAACCCGCCGCCGTTACTGCTATTACCAAACGCGGACGGTCTGTTCTGGCCAAACGCGCTACTACCTCCGCCAAAAGCGCTCTGTCCATTGCCACTCACTGATGCAAACGGGCTGGCACTACTACTACTACCACCTCCAAACACGTTCTGGCCGCCACTCCCCATCGCGCCAAACGGGCTACTACCTGCAGGTTTCTGTCCAAACGAATGCTGACCAAACCCACTCATTATCAGTATAAGCGCTTAGTGTCAAAATTTGTGTGTTGGTGAGAAGAGGCTTCTGCTCCCAATAGCAAAATAAAAAGATTTGCGAGGGCTGCGCGCGCGTTGTTCTCTATTTAATACCGCAGCCCTTCTTTTTTTTAATAGACAAACCTTGCTATTTAATAACCAATATGAGCATGGAGATGGATACACAGTCCAAGATCAAGGACCACGTTCGTTCATTAATCTCGCTACTATCATCGGCGTCATCATCAGACGTGGCCGATTTGGACTCCAAAGTGGAAGCGGCCGTGACGATTGTGAGCTCATCATACAGCAAGTGGATTTTCCACGATTTCAACAACGCACAAGCACTCGAGAAGGAGCAATGGAGCATATTCAGCAGTATATGCGGTCCGTACCGTAAACAGGTCGAGCAGGACACAGCAGCCAGCGACGCTGAAGCGTACGAGGCCAGCTATAAACGAATGGAGCAAATCACAAAACTAATCTCCCTCTGCTACAAGGAATACATTAAACGGATCATGGAAGTGCAAGGAGCCACAGACGAAATCAAACAACTAATACCTCTCCTCCGCCTCGACCTTCCAGAAACAAGCGTCAAGCCAGTCTTCCCAATCAGTATGGAGCTTCAAGTCCAGCAATCCATCAAAAACGCATTATGCAGACTAGGCGATCTATCAAGGTACCGCACCACTCTCGACAAGAACTGCGGAGTGACGGACCATTCACATGCTAGAGTGTACTACCACGCTGCTACAGGAATCGCCCCCAACGACGGAACCCCGGCCAACCAGCTCGCCAACTTGGCCGTAGCTACACGGGACTACTTTGGTGCGTTTTACTGGTTCCTCAAATCGCAAGTCGTTGACGTGCCCTTTGCGGTTGATAACGTGAAACGAATTGCTCGTAAAATTTCTCAAATGTCACAGGACGAGCTGATGCTTAGTGCGCTGACGGCCAGCGACGGCGAGCCCAAAGCAGCCATCATGAGCGTGTTGTGGTGCTATGCGATGCTGTTTGACGTTCAGTTCAGCCAACAAACAGCACAACGCAAGGATAAGCAACAACAGGTGTACGATATCGATGCGGTGTGTACTAGGCTGCGGTATCAGGTTGAACAGCAGCGGATCCCGTCCAAACTACTTGTCAAAATCACGCTGACAGGTCCCATGATCTCGTATATGGCAATACAAAAGTCGAATAAAGTGGAAACTGTGCATGTCATTTCGCTGACAATGGCAATGTTTGAGGGGCTGCTGCAAGCCGCACGCACGGCTATGGCGGGGCAGGTGGAAAATATCGTCCCAATGGGTCTGGTCCAGACTCTACCATCGCTGCGCATCTACTACGATTGGTGTTTCAAGTTTCTCACCCATTATAGACATTATAGGTGCCCGCAAGTGCTGCAGCTTATGAGTGAGGTGGCAGAGGATCTGGCAGGGAGGTATGGCGGCGTGCAATTCGACCCGCTTACTGCCGTCCCCATGCCGTCCTCTAGCAATGCCTTCACCTCGCTGGAGGAGGAGAGAGCTTGCCTGGGTATTGTGCCGTTACATGGCGGACTAAGCGATATCCCTAGTGGAATTGACGCGGTGGAAATGTGTAAAAACAGTGTGGCCACGTTCCAAGCCCAGTGTATTCTCTTTTCGACTATCAATATGACACAGATATTGGATAGTTGCGGAGTGAAGTTTGAAAATGGGCATTTTTATTACGAAAAGGATGAAGACGAGGTTTTGTTGAACCCAAGAAACTAGTATATAATTATTAGACACTGGTGAAGCAAATAAATAAATAAAGATACATGTCCGACGACCCCCCACACGTTACGAGCCCTTGAAAAAGTTGAAGGCACGCTTCAACAACCCAGGCTCCTTTGCCTTTGTGCTGTGATCGCGACTAGTTTCCCGATGCAAGTTTCCATACCCACCCCTGCCACTTCGATTGCTAATACTAGGGCTGATACCCACCGGATCGTCCACATCTTGCGCCATTCGGGCCTGCTTGTTGTCATCATTCCGCTTCATATTCCCGGCACCGCCACGCCCAGTCGAATAATACTCTGTCGTCAAGTGAGGCGTGGTCCGACCCACCTCTCCTTCCACAATCCCCGGTGGCTTACCCTCCAGCACATTCCCAGCCCCGCCACGCCCAGTGGTGTAGTAAAGTTGCTGAGGCTCTTCATGAGCTTGTTGTTGTTCTTCTTCGCCCTCTACGACCGGCGGTGCGCCATGTTGCATGTTTCCCGCACCACCTCGACCAATAGGATAGTACTGTTCCTGGGCCTGGTTGTTGTTCTGAGCCTGCTCTTCAGACATTATAGCTGGACTTGGGTTTTATTGGAGAGAAAAGAAAGAAAGAAAGAAAAGAGAAAGGGTGGGTTTTTATAACAAAAAAAAAATTTACGTGGGAAGAAAGAGAGGGGAGGGATCCGGTTCCGATCTATAGATAAGGCCCTAATCATTCCGCATATCTTTCTGTGCAGCCGAGATAACACTCTGCATGAGAGCTTGCTCGAGTTGGACGAGTCGGTGAGAACCTTCCCGCACGTCATCATTCAGATACAAGTTGTTCAAAAGATTGACAATCGCCTTGTTCCCTCGAGGTTTGATTACCGTGTCGTAGAACCCCGCATTGCGCTCTCTCAAGCACCCTTCCAAATTGTCCATATCCAGCGGCTCTCCTTTGTAATGAAGAGCGAGGTATTCACGATCCGGATCATGCACGACTTCAAGCTCAGACCCGCAGCAGTGAAGCGTGATAAACACATCATGCCAGGTCGTCTCTCCACCAACATTTGTAAACACCGTCTGGTGAGGCCGGCCGGATTGGTACAACAAGGCAAACAAAATCTCATACGAAGACTCTGCATCAATCTCCTCCGAGTCCTCATCCACTTTATACCCAGGGTCGTGCTCTTCGTCTACGCATTTCCGGAAATCCGACTTCATCACGTCGTTGTAAACAGTGACTGACCTTGCAGTGTCATACCCGTCCGGGATGAAGCCGTATTTGAACAGAAACTCACCAGCCCCGCTTTCAGGACCGTAGTTGATTGTGATTTCTTGGCCTGGTGTGGTATCCCCTTGTAACGTGACAAGGTCCACGCCGCCATCTTCATTAGCTAGGTAGACGGCGGTAGGCGAGGTGGCGTGGTTGGCAAGGTCGACTACCGGCACCATCACCGTCATCATCTCGTCATTCCCGTCCGGTAGACTCAGAGCCCTGGAGCTAATCCACTCATCCACCAACATCCAATCGTTAATCGTCACCTCCAGCTCCACCTGCTCAATCTCCTCCCGAGTCCCGGCCTTGATGAACTCACTCACCGCCGCACGCAAAGCCTCGCTTTCAAAAAACATGCTATACGTCTTTTTCAAATGCGCCTTTTTGCTGGCAACCGCCTCGTATATGGACGAGGTTTGCAGCGACTCGATATCGTCGTCATCCCACGCAATTGGCAGGTTCATATCGCGAGAGGCTGGTAACGAGCGGATCCAGCTTGCAAATTTCAAGTCTGGGGTGCCGCGTCTAACAAGCAGGATTTGGTATAGGAGCCAGCGGGCTAGAATTTTACGCTCAGTGAGTTCAATCTCGTTTGTATCTTTGCCCATGTCCGTTCTGTAAAGGAACAGGTGGAGTAAAGTCGGCTGCTGCTGCTGCTCGCTGGCAAGCGCCCATCGTACAATATTAGGCGCGTGGACAATCAAGTCGGAGGGAACACTGACGAGCTTGTCCGTGTCGTTGTCGTTAAAGACCAGACCGTTTCCGTGCTCGACGGTCGTCGGTGTACAGTTCACTTGGATGGTGGACTCGGCTAACCAGCCTTTTAGTTCGTCTAGCGCTGACATTTGTGCATGTGGTGAAGACAAGTCATTCTCTTTCCCATAGTGGTGTGTGCGCACGCGCGGGCCCCTTTTACAACAACAACAATTCCACACGTGGTACCAAAATTAGACGCCCGCGCTTATACAAAAAAAAAACACTCGATCCAACGCCAGTACATGCATATTGTAGCCACGCGTTTCGTGAGTTGAATGGTGCGCTTGGAGTGGGTTGTACTGGCCTGTCTGTGTGAGCTCGTCGGTAAATAGGCGTTTTCAATGGAGACCGGATCGGACCGGCGGTAGAAGAAAACTCCCAAAACCTCATCGTCAAATTTTTTCATCCAAAAACACATCACAAACAACAAAAATGTCAGCGTGGGACGACGAAGACTTTGAAGTCAACACTGCCGCAGTACGAAACAACTTTGACGATGAAGACTCGGAAGAGCTTTTAGACGACTGGGAGGCTGCCGGTGAAAGCGAGGAAGAGGTTTCCCTCAAGCCGCTAAAGAACAAGGTTGGTGCTGAACAGCGAAAGACTGAACGGGAGGCCAAGGAACAAGCTGACCGTGAAAAGAAGGCCTTGGGCAAGGCTGAAGAAGACGCGGCTACAAAGAAGGAGCGGTTGAAGCAGGCTGAGATTGAGTCGGATTTGAACAATGCCGCGTCATTGTTTGGGGCAGTGGATATCCACCCTCGTGCAAAGAAGCTGGAGAAGGAGCAAAGCGCAGCCGCTGTTGCCCCACAAAAGCTTTCCGACTTGGCCATCTTCAAGCCAACCAACAAGCAAGAGTTTGAGACTTTGCGAAAGACATTGGCGCCATTGTTGGCGGGGTTGAATGAAACCTCGTCGGTGCAATATGCAAACTTTGTCACCGACTTGTGCCGAGATGTCTGCAAGCCATTGGCCACCGACAAGATTCGTACCGTCTCAAGTACACTGACGGCCCTGCAGAATGAAAAGGTTCGTGAGGAACGAATGAACCGGGGTAAGAAGAAGAAGCCAATCGCCAAGGCCGCTTCGTTGAAGATGGATGATGCTAAGGACACTACCAACTACGAAGAAGACTTTGACGGCGAGGAAGACTTTATGTAAAAGAGAAGAGAATCATCACTCCCCTGTTAAGATGCATTAGAAAGTAGAAGGACAAAGGGAACGAAACAAGTTTGTATAGACTCGTTTATTGTTTGTAATGAGGGTGGGGAAGCTCGCGATTGACCAAGTTTGTTTCCAAGATGTTTAAATATATGTATGCGTTGACCTTCAAAGTATAACCAGAACTTGTAAAATCAGAAAAACCACGCCACACCTTAACAGGTTATTGTCGACATGTGCGAAATGTTTCGCTCCCAATTAATTGCAACAATTAAACTGCTTCACATTTAAATTGGTTATACTTTGCTTTAGGAAACATGATCTTGTCGGAACTGCACGAATGCGTGCTTTTGCTACTTACCGACCGGTTGGTTGAGAGGGACCAGTTTTCACTACGAGCAACCTGTAAAGTGTTTGACGGAATCATTACGCCCAGGTTGCAAGTATGGAAGTGCGTCAAGCTGAACATGGATAGCTGCCGATTCGGGACCACGTACATTCGACACCGAAAAGTTGAGGACGAGCTAGTGCTAGATACAAAGCGCGTTATGACTGCCAACTTCAATGCTTCCAGCGGTTTGTTATTGAGAGGTATTCGAACAGTGCGGATCAGCATTGGTACTTTGGAGAAGGACGCTCCTCCCCAGTGTATGGAGCAGTTTATCAATTTCATAAAAAAGCTTTCGGGGGTCGACCGTGTTTCGGTGGTTTACGAGCCAGGGTGTTACCCGTTGAACCTACACAAGTTTAGGGCGGCGATACGGGCCGTGTGTCGCACCACAACCCCCCGTGCACCATTACAATTGGAAATCAGGCGTTTGGGCAGTGTGTTGGTGGACCATGTTGAGAACCTCCCTGATTTGTTGGTTCATGATCTCGTTGACATGCATGGCAGTCCGGTTAAAGTTAAAATTTGGTCTCTTGCGCTCCATCAGATAGACCAGGCGTCAATGATGAGAGAAGGAATCAAACTGAAACCTTGCAAGGTCCAAGAGGTACATTTTGTCGTGGGTGTTCAGAGACGTGGGTTTTGTGAAGCGGGTAGCAATGTGGAATGGTTTGATCACGTTCAAACGAATAGGTTGACGATATCCTGTGACAACATTCCTTGTTACAGCCACGGATGCACAGACCTGTTATACTTCCTCAGTGGTCGGTTTTTGGAATCTGTCCGGCATTTCCAAATTGAATATGAACATTTCGCCAAGCTCGGGTTCCAGTTACCCCCCGGCTTGACCAACCTCCAGGTGATATCTTTGTTCATGCACGATCCTCATCACCCCCGTCAACGAGATGACACTTGTGAACCCAAAGGGCAGTTTATCATGATCAAACCACAAGTCAGAATTATCAGGATGGGAGTTTGCAAGTCCATAGCCCATCTAGAAACAATATGCGAGCTGTACCCAAATGCAGCAGTTGGAGTTGGGAAACTTGTATCAGTACAAGTAGACGTGGAATGGGACAAGCTATATCGACTAACCCACCGACGAGTGTTGATTCGCCAGATAAAAATGCTACGATCGACAGTGCTGATCTCGCCACACAACAACAACAACATGATCGTCAAGCGGAACGATATCAAAGTGATTATTCTGGATGCTATGGGTCAGCTGTTATGTATGTGGTTCCAATTAGATGAGATTATCAAACATTTGGTCGAGAGCTGCGAGAATCTGGAGCGGCTGAGCATCATGTGCCGTGAGCGACCATGCGGATTGCTAACTGACCTACAACACAATCACGTGACAAGACCTGAAGATTCTCAGTCGATTGACATCCGTTTGGATAAAAAGGCGGTTCACACGTGTATTAAACCATGCCCGTATGATAAGTCTTAAAACGTATACCCAGTCAATTTCAAGTTCATTTCGATTCCTTGGTCACACATTTTATATCTCTCACAGAACTGGGAGTTGTAATACATGAATTTTTCACCACACCACGACAAAATCAACCAGGCAAGTACAAGAAAGAAAATGATATGTATCGAGTGTACGCACCCCGTGTCGTCGCTCTACACCTCCTACTCGCCGTCCAACATTCGCATGACGGCATGTCCCAACTGTAACAAATTCGCCGACAAGTATATCGAACATGATGGCGTGGTGATTGTAATTGACCTTTTGTTGCTCAAACCCCAAGCCTATCGACACATGGTATTCAACGTGCTTTCACCAGAGACGGGTGAAGATGCGCTACATCTCAAGACGAAACGGATGTGGCTTTTAATCACGCTATTTGATGTGTATCTGACGTGGGCGAGAGCAGAAAAGTCTACCACCACCGCCTCGACGACCGAAACGTCCTCCTCGCTCAATATCGATCCAAACAACCCCCACAACGCAGTCAACGCGCTCATTCTATCACTACCAGTGCTGACCCAGTACTTTGTATTCCTCATATACTGCATGACAGACTCGTTCATTGTCCACTTTACACTCCGCACCGCCGCCAAATACTTGCTGGGCTGGAACCGGCCCAACGCGTTATCCACAGCCGTACTTATATCATCCAGTTCAAAGCTCTTTCCAATCCTCATGCTTATATGGTCCTACGACATCCCCATTGCAGCGACAATGGTATCATGGGCAGTCAATTTCAATATTGTCGAGGCATTGACTACGATTCTGGGGTGTGGTTACGTGCCTGCAACTTGTATGACTGTGTTGGCGGAAATCAGCCGCAAGTTGGTATGCGAATATGGCATGTCAAAAGTATTAGTGTACTATTCAAGCGTTACGTCGTAATATTTGAAAAAAAAAAAAAAAGAATTCCCCCTTCCCTTTCTTATTCCCATTCCTCAAACCGCATCCGTTTCCGTACGGTCCCTTCACTATTCGCCAAAACAACCTCATCACCTTCAACTCCAATCCACGGACCGTCCAGCGCCCTGGTGAGGTTTGGGTTGATGTATTTCTGGAACCGTTCTCGTTGCTCATCCAGTGTTTTAGACTGTGACCGGGTGCGGCGTAAATGTCTCACTCCATCCTCTTCTTCCTCGCTCCGCTCATCAACTACAAATGAGGTACGCGACCCGCTCGTTTCAATCGCCCGCAAGGCAATATACTGCAACAACGGCACGTAATCTTGCTCGAAATTGTACCAATACCCCATCGTCACAAGCGGCAATGGGGTCAGCAAAGTCGCCAAGAAAAAGGCCTTTGAGAGCAGCAGAATCCCACACATTGTTAGATGGAACAACACCAGCCCAATCACGATCCGCCGAACAATCAATGGCCACATTCTGCCTGTAGAGTGCTGCGGGTGGACCATGGAATACATGAGCTGGTACTTGTAGGTGAAATACCCACCCACAAAGTACATTGTCCCAAATGCAAGAATCTTGGTCCGGATCACACTATACAAAATCACAATGATAAAAATAACAAGCGGTTGAGGCAATGTCAGGCCGTAGTTGAAGATGGACGGTTTGTACAAATTCCGGTAATCACGCGGTGAGTGGCATTTGGCGGCGCTGAACGGGAACCGCCACAACCCACCAACTTGCAGCAAACGGAACGGCATCATGCCAATCCCTTGCAGTACAACCAGATTGACATAGAAGGAAGACATGTCTCGCAATGTCTTTGCAAGCTTATACGCAATCTGAGTCGTGTCTTTTAGGAACCCCCAGTAGCTTGAAATCGCCCCGTTTGCTGCCGTAAAAATGACAAACATGTTGAAAAACAAAAAGAAAAAATTCTTTGAGATTGTCGACAGCTCAACCTGTCCATACGAGATTGAGCCTTGTTTACTGCTCAACCATGCAAAAAGAAACGGCACCACCGAGGTAAAGAGAGAAAACAGCCAAGGTGGCAGCAACCCTCTTAGCACGGTATTTGCCCATGGGTTTTTGTTGATCAAATCGGCCAACCATGGCGAGTACTGGGCAATCACCTCGTCCTGTAGGAACCATGCCAGATACGAGATTACCCCAATCATGGAGATGGAAACAAACGCAATCCCAATACTGATAGTATACGTTCTGACATGCTGCTCTTTGGTGGTGAGATACAGGTGGCGCCACACCACATCGTGCGGCGCTGGGGCCGTCTCAGCAATCAACTTATGTGGGCGAGGGTCCAACACCGCCTGGCCTGTCATTTGTGCCGACGCTACCGAGTCCATAGTGACAAATGCAGTGCCAGTGGCCTCAAACCCATCGCGCTGTCTAATCGACTTGATCTTCTCGTCAAACTCTTCCAATTGGAAGGAATAATGGTCAATAACGTCATATTCCTCGCCCCATAGGTTCCAAAACCCGGTGCGTTCACGAGGACGGTTAAACCCCCTTGCCGAGTTGATCTGAATACTGGCGGTTCGTTGTCGCTGCAGCAGCGCTGAATTCTCGTCATCTTCATCATCATCAATAAGATTGGGAAGTGAGATTCGGCTGTTGTGGCTGACTGGTAGGTCCTCGCCAGGGTGCTCATCAGCCCATGTTGGGCCGAGATACTCGCACCATGCCCGTTCCAGCTTCCGAACCACCTTTTCCCGTTTATCAAACAGCTCGTCAAGGTGTCTCCAATCGCGGCATAGCTGGACGGACCGGACATCGCCAATATTCAGCGATTCTACATGTTCCTTCAGCAACTGCTCGTCTTGTAAATCATGCGGAATGCCGGCTAGTCGAATCGTCCGATCGGTGATTGCATTCTGCCTGCCCAGATACTCCTGTCTAACCCGTACCACTTTCATGGTCTGGCGGAGCAGCAGCCAGGCACATAGTCCGGTGAAAATATATGTAAACAAGACGTATACCCAGAGATACCCTTGGTAATCTTCTGGGGCGGTTGGTTCTAGCCCCACCACGATCCCTTCTTCGTTGAGATTGATTCTTGTCGCCGCCGCCATCATCATCTCGTCCCCGTCGTCATTGTCGTAGTTGCCCGTAAAATGCAGTCTAATCGGGCCAATGATTGTCACGGCACAAACCGTGCATACTGTGAAAAAGGTGATTGCCATCTTGAAAAACCCCAAAAAGACAAAGGCGTCCAACCCGGCGTGTTCGAGAACTTCGTCTTCGGTAATGTTATATAACGACTTGATCCACCCAAACATGCTGTTTTTGATGCTCGGCAAGCCTCGTCGTCTGGCTCTCCTGGCGGCGTAGAATTTGGGCCATTTCGACCTCAGCACGCAGAAACTGAGCAAAGCGCTTGTGCCCAGTGTGACGGCAATCAGGACCTGTGTGCTGAGAACCCGTTGCGGTGGTATCACGTCCGGTTTCTTGTCGCCATCGTCTGGCGTCATTATCAGGTTATGTGTGTGTTTTGTCGGCGAGCGCTTACTCCCTTTTGTTGTTGTTTTTTGTCGTTGTTTTTTGTCGTTGTGCAGAAAGAAAGAAAGAAAAAAAAAGGGAAGCGTTTATTGAGGAGGCGAATAAATAAACGGGAAAATAAAAAATAAAAAAATAGCGCACTAAAAATCGTTGCGCCTTATGTAAGCGGTGGGAGGAATAATTCGCGAATTATCACATGATTGAATTCACTTCTTTTTTTTCAGCCGTAAAGCCCAGGGGCATGGCCATGGCATGGGCTAGCTAGTCTTCGTCGACATGTAGCTCAGTGCCGAAGAGATATATCATGTCTGTCCCAGCAGGTCTGTATATAGATTTTATATGATTGTCATTCATCATAGATTAAGTTAGACAGCTATATATGTGTTGCATGCGGCTCAATAAAGACCATATTAGCAACCCCTTTGCTTTCTTTTTTTTTTCAATTGCCAAAACCGTACGGAAATTCTTGGTATCCAGCAGATCGATCGATCGATTGATAAGGCCCATCTGCGGGGAAAATTCATTGCAACCATTTGAAGCCTTACTAATAATGCTGTTATACATGGACATCATCAACTAACTAAAGCTCCATTTAATTGGATATAGTATACCCGCGGATACTTAGTAAAGCCCCATTCCTGGAATAAAAAAAAAATTAACAAAAAACAAGGGGCTCGACTGGGAATCGAACCCAGGGCCTCTCGCATTTTGCGCTCGTAATTGAACACCCAAAGCGAGAATTATACCACTAAACCATCGAGCCGCAGTAGTGATGCAGTAAAAATTTACAGAGAGCGCTATACTCGCGCGCCAGCCGCGCGGCGTGCGGCTTCCATGGTGCAAGAGGATCCTTCTTCTCTAGTGGTAGGAAGTGTGGTCAAGGCTGTCGAAGGTGAATGGCAGGTCTTGTACAATGCGGCCGAGGCGGGGCGAGGTTTCCGGGCGAATATACCGGCAGCCAAAGTCACGACCAACGCGCAACTAGTCGGGCTGACCAAGGCTTGGTTGATTCCAAAGCATGTGTTCAGTTTGCTAATCCAGTATCGATGCAACCACGCT
>JAJLUJ010000046.1:0-53853 GCA_030564235.1 Blastobotrys elegans
AAAAAAAAAAAAATGATGATGAAAAATATAATAAATAAAAAAGAATTAATAGGATTAAGTCCAAATAGTAAAATATTAAAAGAATATAAAAATAATTTATTATTAACTAATAGGGAATTTAATGTAGGTATAGGTTTAATTTTAGGTGATGCAAGTTTACAAACACAAAATCTGCCCTCCACCCTGCGGATGGAGGGCCGGGTAAAAATTATAGATTAAAGTTTGAATGATCTGAAAAACATAAAACATATGTAGACTATGTAAATAGTATTTATGATAAATGAATATTATCAGAACCTAATTTGAAAGTAAGAACAAATAAATTAGGTAATGATGTAAGAACATATGGTTTTCAAACATTATCACATTCATAATTTAATAAATTGGCTGATTTATTTATTAAAGATAATAAGAAAGTATATCAAGAAGGTATAATATCTAAATATTTAACAGATGAAGGTTTAGCTCATTGATGATGGAGGTAAATTAGATTATAGAAAAACTAATTATAATAAATCTATAGTTTTAAATACTCAAAATTTTAATGAGTATGAAGTAAATAATATGATAACTGAATTAAATGATAAATTTAAATTAAAAACTTATTTAAGATATAATAAAAATAAACCAGTAATAATAATACCTGGTAGTGATTTTAATAATATACATGATAGAACATTTAAATATATTAAAAATGTGGAGTGTATGAAACATAAATTATGAGAATAGTTAATAAAAATAACTATTCATATTTATTATATTTTTAAGATGATGACATAGTCTAAGCCATATGAAAATATGGATTATAAAGTTTAAATACTTTATAGTTTTATAATATAAATATTATAAAATAGTAATTGAACAGGCTGATATTACGAGAGAGTACATATTGTAAGTAATGTTTGGCACCTCGATGTCGACTCGCCTTATCCTACTGGTTGCAGTTTCTAGTAAGGGTTAGACTGTTCGTCTAGTAAAAAGGTACGTGAGTTGGGTCTTAAAGTTTGGCCCCTTTATACTGTGAAGTATATTGAAAAACTGGCTAAAAACGGTGAAGGCTAAGGTTAAATTAAACTAAGCTAATACCGTGGGAAGTTTAATATATAATATATATTAAGCCCCGTAACGACTCAATAATAGTTTATATATATAACTGTAAAAATAATATATATATATATAAAAATATATTGGACTCATAATATATATATATTGGTATGTATACTATATATATAACATAAAAAAAAAAAAATAAGATATATATTACTGAATTTAAGATTAATAAAGTTTAATGTATTAAATAAGTAATATGTATTGGTTTGTTTAATTGCAAATATATTAAATATTTAAATAAAAGGTATTTGGTAAGTATTTTATGTAATGATTATGGGTAAAAGGTCAGGATCATAAATAAAAATAAAAATTTTATTTTATTTTTATATTTTATAATAAATACCTAATTATCAGTTTAGGTTAATGTTTTAAACATTAAAATAATACATATAGTATTATAACTGATCGTTACCAGAAAGGACGTTAGCTTGAACTACTGGATTACAAAAGGCGCCCATATCTGTGGCATAAATAAAAAAATATGACAAAATAATATATAATAACAATTATAATTATAATGATAATGTTTTATTATCATTAAAGGAATATATAGATAGTAAAATATATATAATATTAATATCATTATCTTTAATTATTATTATACCTATTATAATAATTTTATTAGCTGGTAGAGAATCTAAAATATTAGATGTTATACAAAAAATAACAACTAGTGGAGCAGCATTGACTATCGGATATAAAAATATGAGTGGTGGTAATGATGATGATGATGATAAAGATAAAAATAATCAAAATAATCAAAATAATAAAAATAAGTATGATAATAAGGGTAATAATGATAAAAAGGGTAATAAAGGATTTTTATTTACTTTAATAAGTAGTGAATTAGGTGTAGATATATATAATATAGATGAATCTAGTTTTGCATTGTTAGTTTTAATATTTAGTATATTAATATTATCATGTTTTATTAGTATAATAGGTTATTTATTAAGTATAATAGTATTAGATAAAAATGATAGTAAAATAATAGATTATTATTATTTAACAAAAATACTAAAGTATTATAGAAGAAGTAGTATATTATTTATAACAATTGATATTATAATATGTTTAATATCTATTGTATTCTTATTGATGTATTCTTTATATATTTATCAGAATACTTAAATAAAATAAACATTATAAATATTATATAATTGGTAAATAAAAAATATCTAACCATCAGTTTAGGTTAATGTTTAAAACATTAAAAATAATACAATAGTATTATAATTGATCGTTACCAGAAAGGACGTTAGCTTGAACTACTGGATTACAAAAGGCGCCCATATCTGTGGCATAAATGAAAAAATATGACAAAAAAAAGAGTAATAAATAAAAAAGATAATAATATCTTATTATTGGAAAATTTAGATAAAATAATATCTAATGAATATATAGCAGGATTAATACAAGCAGATGGTTCAATATCAGTATTATTAAGAAAAAGAAGTAAAAATAATAAGTTATATTTAGAGCCTCAGTTTAATTTATGTCAACATAAAAATAGTAAATATATAATAGAAATAATAAAAAATAAATTAAATAATGTAGGATATTTACGTATAGATAATAATAATATTTGTAGGTATAAAATAACAAAATTAGAAGATATAAATAATATATTAATACCTTTTTTAGATAAATATCAATTAAGAAGTGAAAAATTAATAGGTTATTTAAAATTTAGATTTATTGTAAAATATTTATTATATTTACGAAAAAATAAAAATTATGATATAAATGAAACTTATTTAAGTTTAATAAGTTTATCTAAAGAAATAACACCATTGGTAAAACCAAGTATAAATATAAGATATTTAAAACCAGAAGAAATAAATAAAGTAAATAATAAAAATATCTTAAATAATATTAAAGATGAATATAATAAAAATATTATGGAATTCAAAAAAAATGAATTAACTATAGATTTTATAAATGGTTTATTTGATGGTGATGGTGATATATCAATAGTGTTATCAAAAGATAAAAATAATAATATAGTGTTAAGATTAACATATAATATAGTACAGGATATTTATAATAGATCATTATTAGAAGAATTAAAAAATAAATTTAAAGTAGGTTCAATTATGGATAGAAAAAATGAAAAATTATCAATATATCATGTAAATAAAAATGATATTATAAACATTATATTACCAGAATTATTAAATATAAATGATTTATCTTTTGATTGGGACAAGGGCTTAGATAAAAATATTATATATATGAAAGGTCCAATAATAAAAAAATATAAAATATATAATGTCTTATATTTATTAAATTATATAAAAGAGTATAATAATAATAAATTTAATATTAAAGATGATAAAGTATTAAAAAATATAATATACATTCTTTATAATATAATTAAAAATCCAAAAAACTTAACATTAGATGAATATGAAAAAAGTATAATGTTAAGATTAAAAAATAAAATATAAAATAAAATAAAATAAAATAAAATAAATTTATGATTAAGGTATAGTCTAGACCATTATGAAAATAATGGATTATCTGTAAATACGTCGTGAGACAGTATGGTTCTTATCAACTATGGGTTTTGTGTTAAAATAGGTCGTGTAATTAGTACGCAAGGATTATTACATGCAGTATCCATGGTTACTATGTATAAATTATTATATTTAACTATATAGTTAAATATTAAATATTATATTATAAATAATTTATATATATTAGCTAAATATGTAAGATAAAATTAAAAATTAAATATTTAATTTTGATAAATGCTGATAGACTATAAAGCATGAATCGGTCCTATAATTAAACACATTATTAGTGTTATAGACTATAACAATCCACCTCTGCTGCTAATGTTAAAGCACTAGCAGCAAGTATATATAATTATATATTCTTCTTAATTTATTGATATTTATTATTAATTTTAATAATAAATTAGGATTAGGATAATGAGGTTAAATGGATTAGTGACTTGTTGTCTACTTTTTATTTTATAAAAAGGAATAATATAATTTATTATATTATAGATATAGTTACACTAATTTTATACTTATTGTATAATTTCTTATTTATAATATTTATTATTATACATACTCAATATTTAATTCACTGTTGTTAGTGCTTTAGCATTAGTAACATTAATATCATATAATTAGTTACAAAAATAGTATAAACTATTTTATACCTTTTCTCCCTGATTGTGTTTTAACATAGCCCTGTTTAAGCAGGGCTAATATATAAACATTAGTAGTGTTAATATATTAAAAATAATAGATATATATTAATAGGGTATGTGTCTGAGTGGTTTAAAGTATAACTCTTGAGTAGTTATGTATGTTTACATACCGTAAGTTCGAATCTTACCGTGCCCGATAATCACCTAATAATATAAATATAAATTATTAAATAATATTATTTAATCTTTTTTACCGAAAGGCTTTTATTTTATAATTTAAAAATAAAGGGTTAATAATATATATATTATATATAAAATATATAAGTAGTATATTAGTCTTTATAGTTTAGGGGTAAAACATAGTACTGTTAATACTAATAGATCGGTTCGAATCTGATTAAAGACTAGAAGTATAAAGTTAATAGTTATACTTAATATTATTCATAATATTAATTTAATTATAAATATGTAAATTATAAAGTATATAAAGTATAAATAAAATATTAAAACTATTAACATATAAAATAAAAAATAATTAAATATTAAAAAATATTATAAAATATTTAGTAATATTACCACTGTTTAAATATTGGTAATATAATATGTATATATAATATATTAATTAATAATCTCAATATGTTCTCCTTGTAGGGAGCTTGTCCCTTCGTAGGGAGGGTGTTTAAGCTCTGGTTAAGCAGGATTAATAATTAACCTTAGTATATTTACCCGGAATATTTGGTATATAACCATTATAATATAAATATATTTATATATAGGGGGGGTAAAAAAGGTTAATAAAAAATATGTGAGAATAAAATATAAAAAAGGATGTATATAATAAATATTTTATTAAATAACACAGATTTATTATTAAATGTATTTTATGTATCAACAATATTTTGTGGTATATCAATATTAATACATAAGAATGCAGTAATAAGTATAATATATTTTATGTTAGTATATGTAAATAGTAGTTTATATTTATATTATACAGGATATAGTGGAATGCCATTATTATTAATATTAATATATGTAGGAGCAATAGCAATATTATTCTTATTTATATTAACTTTAATAAATGTAAAAGAGCAAGAAGACCAATATAGATATTCTACACGTGCATTACGTGGAAATAATAATGTAATAGTATTTATAAATTTATTTATAATATTAATATTATATATATATAATTATTGTAAAGATATAGTAATAGGTTCACAATTATATAATATATTAGATAAAATATTATATAATATATCAGGATCAAGTGATGGTTTATCAACTAAAAATAATACTGCTAAAGGAGCAGAGGGAGATATATTATTAACACATAGTCATGATATATATTTAAATGTACCAGTATTAGATTATCCTATTAGTAGTGCATCAGAAGTAATGATAATAGGACAAAGTATGTATACTATATATGGTATATTATTATTGTTATTAGGTTTAATATTAGTATTATCTATAATAGCAGCTATAGCAATATTATATACAACTCATAATTGTTTAGTAAAAACATATAAATAATAATATAATTTATTATTAATCATTTTTTACCGAAAGGTTTATTATTTAAAATATAAAATAATAAATAAAAAAGTATGAATAAAGTAAATTTAATAAATAGTAAAATATATTAATATATTTATATATTTATATAAATATTAGGTTATAGTCCAATATATATAATATAATATATATATTAAAGAATATATTATAATTTATAATAAATTTTACATATTTTATATGTAAAAAACAAAAAGAATAAAAATAGTATAGGTATATATATTATATATATATTAAAATAAAAATATATGATATTAGGAATAATAGAAGTATTATTATATTTTGTATGTGTATTATTTAGTGTAGCATTTTTAACAGTAGCAGAACGTAAAACATTAGGTTATATGCAAAGAAGAATAGGACCAAATGTAGTAGGTCAACGTAAATATATATTAAATATATTAAAAAATATTCAAAAAAAAGATAATAAATTATAAAAAGAAGTTTTCATACATCTGCAGTATTATATAAAATATCTAGTAATAATAAAATTAATAAGGCTATTGAAGATTTATATAAAGATAGAAAAATAGGAGTAAAACCTTTAGATATAAAAGTAAAATATACATGTTTTAACTTGTTAGATAAAAAAGAAATAAGTATATTTTACTCAAAATGAAAAAATAAAGTAGGTATTTATATGTTTAAATATAAATATGATTCTAATATATATTATATAGGTATAGCTAAATATTTTAATATGAGATTAAAAACTCATATGAATAGTAAATTAAAAGATAGATTCCATTTATTTGTAAATATAGTAGGTTTAGATAAGTTTGAATACTCAATAATTGAAGAATGTAATTTAGATATGCAACAAGAAAGGGAAGATTTCTATTTACAAAAATATTTACCCGGAGGGGTTATTAAATACTAATTTTATTAGTAATTATAATAATACTAAAGTGTATGAATCATTATATGATAAATTAATGAATAAACAAATGGATTTAGAAATAAAAATAATAGTATAGAAGTGTATTTATATAAATATGATATATATAAAGGTTTAATAAATTCTAATTATATAAAATATAATAGTATAATAAGTATAAATAAGGATTTAGGTATATCAAGATTAACAATTAGAAAATATATAAATACTAACGTACCGTATAAAAATAATTTATAATTAAATAAACGAATAATAGATATAGAAAACTATAATAAATTAGTAAATAAAACTATAGTAGGTTTAAATTTAAATCAAAATGTAGAAAAAAGGTATGAGTTTATTCAGTATTATCAAATAAGTTTCCATAAATAATAAAAAAGTTTATGATTCAAGAGAAGAAGTAGCAATAATATTAGATATTAAAACATTATTAGTAATATATCATATAGATAATTGAAAAAAAGGTGGAATAAATGGTTATAATTTATTTAGTGAAGAATTAAATAAAACAAAAATTCAAAAGCTAATTGAATTTTCAATGTTAGAAAAGAAAATTAATTATATAATATGAGGATATAATGCAGATAATTTATAATTAATAAGAGGTTATTCATTTAAAAGTGCACAAAAAGCAGGTGAATATTAAAATATAAATTATAGAACTGTATAATATAATTTAGATACTTTTGTAGGAATTAAAAATAATAAACAATCAATATATTTTTTATCTAAAGAATTAACAGAAGAAAATAAAAGTAAATTATATAATAATATAAGATATTCTAAAACAAAAATAATAGAAATATGAGTATATAAAAATATTAATCGCCTGGGTAATTCTGCTGATGAATTAATATTAATAAATAATAATGAACGATCATTTACTTCTCAAATTGAAGCATCTAAATTTTAAAAAATAAGTCATAAAACAATAAAAAGATATTTATATACTGATAAATCATATAATGATATGTATTTTTATAGTCAAAAAGTCAAATAATTAGAATATAAATTAATATATTAAATATATATAGGGGAAAGATTAAGAACCTTTTTTCAGGCCTGAGTGGAAGTGAACCTTCTGCTATAAATCATCAAATTGCGGGGAACCCTTAAAGCTATTTCAACTAAACAATAACGGTAATGTATTGTGGCACAGGTAATGACTCGTGGTATAGTAAAATCGGAATAGATGTACGAAAGGAAATAGGATATCCGCAGCCAAGTTCCATAATAATAATGGAATGCAGTTCATCGACTAAATGGTGATTGGTGTTTATATAAATTATATAAATGCTTAAGATATAGTCAAACCTTACTCTAAAGAGTACAGGATAATAAAATATTATCTGTTAAATGGATAATTAGAATTATAAAAATATCTAATTATTTAGGGAGAAGTCTTCTAACTTTACCTGTATATTTATTTTTAAATATTGGTAGAAAGAAGAGATTTGTACTATGGAATGTTACAAGCATTTGCAGATGCAATAAAATGTTTAATTAAAGAAATAATAATACCTAAAGAATCAAATAAAGCTATTTTAATAATAGCACCAATGATAACTTTAATAACTGGATTATTAGGTTGATTAGTTATACCTATAGGTCCATCATTAACTTTAGGTAATTTAGATAACGGTATATTATATAGTTTAGCTATAGGTAGTATAGGAATATTTGGTACATTATTATCAGGTTGAAGTAGTAATAGTAAATATGCATTTTTAGGTACTATTAGATCTACAGCACAATTAATTAGTTATGAATTAATATTAACAACTATATATATTATATGTATAATGGCAATAGGTACATTAAATGTAACATTATTTATAGAGTATCAACGTGCTTTATGATTAATTATACCATTATTTCCATTATTTATAATATTTTTCATAAGTACTATAGCTGAGACTAATAGACCTCCATTTGATTTAGTAGAAGCTGAAAGTGAATTAGTAGCAGGATTCTTTACTGAATATAGTGGTAGTCCTTTTGTATTCTTTTTCTTAGCAGAATATAGTAATATAATGTTAATGTGTGCAGCTACTACTATTTTATTCTTAGGTGGTTATTTATATTTACCCGTAGGTATGCCTACTTTAATAGAACATTTATCTATATTATCTATAGTAGAACAATATTCTATGTTATATTATATTATAGAAGGTTTATTATATGGTGCACATTTAGCTATTAAATTAATAATATTAATGTTTACATTTATATGAGTTCGTGCTAGTTTCCCTAGATTTACTTATGATAATTTAATACATTTCTGTTGATTAATTTTATTACCTATATTATTTGGTATAATATTAGTTATACCTGTAATATTATATATATATAATAGTTTACCAGCATTAATTTAATATAAATATTTTATAGATTATCCCTCTGCTAATATTAGCAGAGTTAGGGTAATTTTATTTTTACTATTCACCCCGAAGGGCTGCATTATACTTAATTATATATATTATATATTGTAAAGCAACCCTTCGGGAGGATATATTTAATATTATTTTTAATACATTTTATTTGTATCTTTGGTTATAACCTTTTCTACCATAGGGTATTAATGATTAATAGTGAATAGTTATAAGTATAATAAGGGTTATAAATATAAACCTTTAGCTTAATGGTAGAGTGTTAACTTGATAAGTTAATTTGTAAAAGTTCGAGTCTTTTAAGGTTTAAATTTATTCTAATAGTTTAATAGGTAAAACATGAATCTTCTAAATTCATTATTAAGGTTCAATTCCTTGTTAGAATATTATAAGTAGTATAGTATATATATACTATATATATAATATATATATATTAGTAAATAATATATAAATTATAAAAAAGGAATTAATAAATTTATTATTAGTTTGATGGATAGGGTTCAGTCATTGGTCAACTGAGTTGAGCTGTAAACTCAATGGTAACTTCCTTTATGAGTTCGATTCTCTTCCTATTCATATAATAATATAAATAGTAATAAATATTAATCTTTTTTAACCCGATATTAAAATAGTTAATATTTAACTCTACCAATTAATGGTAGTGTCACTGCTAATATATTAATATTTAATCTTTAGCAAGGGGGGATAAATAATTTTTAAGATTAAAAATAAATATATAAAATATATATAGGGGTATATATATAAAATTATTATTAGGTATGGAGGATTTGAACCCACACTGTTTTACGTGTAAAGTAAACGCTTTACCAATTAAGCTAATACCTATATAAAATATAAAATTATAAAATATATATAACAGATGTAAACCAAATGGTTAGGTGCCTTCTTTGGGTGGAGGAATTAGTAAGTTCGAATCTTACACATCTGAAAGTATAATATACTACTTATATATATATTAAAGTCTTAATTAACATATAATTAATATAAATAATATAGAGATAAAAATTAATATTTAATAATATTAATTATGAAATAAAATATATTAATATAAATAAATAAATATCTTTAAATATAAATAACTCTTGCTGTTAATAATTTAATAATTTAACTAAATCTATGTATAAATTAATTATATATATATAATTAATTAGGATTAATTAAGCAGATAAAAGAGTTTAATATTACATATAATATTATGTAATAATAAAAATAAAAAGTAATAATAGTAATAAATAAAATAAAATAAGCTTATATGTATATATTATTATATTATATTACAATTGATTGTGGCGAAATTGGTATACGCGATAAGTTTAGGTCTTATTCTATAATTATGGGTTCAAATCCCATCAATCATATATATAAATATATTAGATATAATAATAATTTATAAAAATTATTTAGTTAAATTATATAATATTATATATATAACACTCTATAGGAATTGAACCTATATATATAATGCCGTAAATTATAATTTTACCTATTAAATTAAGAGTGCCCTATTTGGTTAAAATAATACCTGAAAGTATAATTAAATGTTGTTAAAAATTAAAAATATATTATTATAAATTTATAATAATAATAATTATTTAATAATATAAAATATATAAATTATATATTAAGCAAATATAATAAAATATAGTTTATATATAAATTATATATATATATAAATGTAATATATAAATAAAACTATAAAAATACAAGAGAAGGCAGATTTGAACTACCATTAGAAGATTTGAAGTCATCTGCATTACCAATTATACTATTCTCTTAAAAATAAAAAGATATAAATAAATAATATAATATAATAATAATATTATTATAATAAAGTTTATTATAACTACTTATATAAAAGTAGAATAAATATGAATTTATATCAGCTTAAATCTAAAAATATAAGCAACCCTATAATTTAAGCATGAGGGTAAAAAGATTAGCAGTATACTTTATAAAATATTAATAAACAAAAATATGTTTAAATATAAAAATAAGGTATTAGAAGTAAAATAAAATAAAATATAACTCAATAAATAAGAGTAAAAACAGAACAAAAAGATGTTAATAGGATTATGATTAATAGTTTTAATGTTTATAACATTAGTTATAATACATAATATAAGAATATTAGGACCAGTAGGTATAAATAATAAATTAGGTATAGTAGGTAAAGTAGGAATAATGGATAAAATTACAGATATAAGACGTGTAAGTTTATTTGTAAGTATAATGATATTATATATAACAATATATTGATGATATATATATAGTAATAATGGAGGATATGAATTAATAGAGTCTGTAAACACAATATTAGTAGGTATAGATAGTGTATCATTATATTTTATATTATTAATAGGATTAATATTACCATTATGTATATTAGGTAATTGAAATAATATAAAGGTAAATATAGGATTATATAATATAATAATAATAATATTAGGAATATTATTATTAATAAACTTTATATGTATAGATATATTATCATTTTATATATTATTTGAGAGTACATTAATACCATTATTTATATTAATAGGTATATATGGAGCAGAAAATAAAGAAAAGGCAGCATATTATGTATTAATATATACATTAGTAAGTTCATTATTTATGTTAATATCAATATGTGTAACAACATATTTATTAAATACAACATCATATTTAATATATACACAATATGTATTATCATTAGATATACAAATATTATTATGATTAGGAGTAATGTTAGCAATATTAGTAAAATCACCATTATATCCATTACATATATGATTACCAGTAGTACATTCAGAATCACCATTAGGTGGTAGTATAATATTAGCAAGTATAGTATTAAAATTAACAATATATTTAATAATACGTTGAATGTTACCATTTTTATCAGAAGCAACAATATTATATTATCCAACAATATATATAATATGTATATTAACAATAATAATAACTAGTTTAATAACTATAGTACAAATAGATTTAAAAGTTATAATAGCATATAGTTCAATAAGTCAATTAGGCTCATTATATAATTATATATATAATAATTATATATTGCAACACACTATATGCAGGAAGTTTATAAAATTAATATATATTAATTTGTTTTTATTAAGTACTAATTTATTAAATATAAAAATATTTAATTATGTGTATAAACAATTATTAAAATTAGTAAAAATCTTAATAAATTATATAAATAACCCGCAGATAATGAAAACATTTAACATGTTAGTAAGAATCTCAGAGGCCATATGTGTGTTATTAATATTAAATATAAAATCTATATATAATTCAAATTTAACATTAAATATTAATCAAATAAGGTATTATTCATTAAATAATAAAAAAAAACAAATACAAGATAAAAAATTTAATGAATGATTAGCTGGTTTAATAGATGGTGATGGATATTTTTTATTTAGAAAGGGAAAATTACAAAATTATTTTTCATTAAGTATAACTATGGATTTAAGAGATGAACATAGTTTATATAGAATTAAACAATGTTTAGGAGGTTCAGTAAAATTAATAAATGGTAGAAAAGGTGTAAGATATAATTTACATCATAAAGAAGGTATTTATAATTTAATTGATAGAATTAATGGAAATATTAGAACACCAATTAGAATTGAACAATTTAAAAGATTATGTGATACATATAATATAAAATATATAGAACCAGAATTACTTCAATGGAGTAATGGTTGACTATCAGGATTTTTTGATTCAGATGGTAGTGTATCATTAAATATGAAAAATAATAGTATAAATATATCATTAGTACAAAAAAATAAAAAAGTATTAGATGAATTAAAACAAATATATCCTGGAAATATATATATTCATACTAAAGGTACACATAGAATAAATGAATCATATATATTTGTAATAAGTAAAGAAGAATCATTATATGAAATATTAGACAATTATTTTCATATAAATCCATCACGTACTGGTAAATTAAATAGATTAGTATTAATTAAAGAATATTTTAAATTAAAATCATTAAAAGCTTATAATGCTGAAAAAGATACAGTATTAAATAAAGCATGATTAATATTTAAAAATAAATGAGATAAATTTGAATAAGTTTAATTTAAATAAAATAATTTAAATAAATTTAATATTAATAAAGAGATGGTCCAACATTAAATATAAATATTTAAATATTTAATGAGCACATGGCAGTATGTATAATAGGTGTATTTGCTAATAATATAATAGGTATAGAAGGATCATATATATTAGCATTAGCTCATGGTTTTATTTCACCAGGTTTATTTATAGCTGTAGGTGGTGTATTATATGATAGATATCATACACGTATAATGTTATATTATAATGGTTTATTAAGTTATATGCCAATATTTAGTTTATATTTTATAGTATTATCTTTTGCTAATATAGGTACTCCATTATCAGCTAATTTTATTGGTGAATTCTTATCATTATATGGTGCATTTAATAATTCACCAGTATTTATTAGTATAGCTACATTTAGTGTATTATTATCAGCAACTTATCAAATGAAATTAACAAGTAGATTAACTGGAGGTAGACCTTCAGAATATACAAAAATAACAGCTGATGTAACTAATAGAGAATCTATATTATTATTATCTACAATATTACCTACTTTATTAATAGGTTTATATCCTAATTTCATATTAAATTCATTATATATGAATATATCTAATATATTATATATATTATAAAAATATTGTTATTTATATGGAAATCTTTTTATTTTATAATAATAAAAGAGTTAATTTACTATTCTATTTATTATATATACTTTATATAGTATTTAACTAATTATATATATAATAATATATATATACTATAAGTAGTAAATAATATAAATTACTATTTTTAGTTAGTATAATAATATATATTATTAAATAAATATATTCCTGCTTAAGCAGTAGTATATTAACATATATATATATTAATATGAGTAAGTAGTATTAATAAGTAATATTAGTATAAATATATTATATAAAGATTAAAAAATAAAAATATAAATATAAAAGATCTCATAGTCAAATGGTTATGACACTTTACCTTCAATTAAGTAGTACTGGTTCGAGTCCAGTTGAGATTAATAATATAAATTATTAGTATTTCATTACTAATATAAGTAGTAATGCAACATGGTGTAATCGGCTATCACGTTAGACTCATGATCTTGAAATATGCGTTCAAATCGCATTGTTGCTAATAATAACTTTACTCTGCTAATTATTAGTAATATTATAAAAGTAGTATTATAAAATCATAGCTTAATGGTAAAGCAGAACACTCATAATGTTTGGATCTAGGTTCAATTCCTGGTGATTTTATATCTATAATATATTGTATATAGAGGATAAAAAAGAGGAATTTTATTAATAATTTATTAGTTCTGTTAATATATAATTACCTCTGTTAAACATTAACACTATAAATTAGCCCTATTATTAAAATCCTGCTTATATAGGAGGGTACTTAAGTAGGGATGTGTATAATAAATCAATCTGGTGAAATTGGTAACCACGACTCACTTAAAATGAGTTGCTTTACAGCTTAAAGGTTCAAGTCCTTTGATTGATAATAAAATATTAAATATTAATATATTTTAATATAATGGGGATATAATTTAATTGGTAGAATATTGATTTTGCATATCAAAAATATTGGTTCAATTCCAATTATCTCCATATAAATTTTATATAATATAAATATGTTATATATATAAATATATTAAGTATAAATAAGTAATATTAAAATAAATATATAAATATTAAAAATAATAGGTGATTATAGTTTAATCGGTAAAACATATGTTTGTGGTACATATCATCAGAGTTCAATTCTCTGTTATCACCCAGCTATTTTATAAAAAAAAAATAAATAAATATTATTAGTTTAGTTAGAGATTAGTATTAATAGGGTATAATTAATATAAATAATATGCAAAGTATCGGACTCGAACCAATATATATCGATTACAAAACGACAGTTTTACCAATTAAACCAACTCAGCAATATATTACTTATATAAAAGTAGTATATAATTCAATTATAACTAGTATAGCTAGATAAATAATATAAACTCTTTTTTATATATAAAAAGATAAAAAGGAAAAATATAAATAAAAAAGATAAATAAATATAATAAAATAAGTATATAGAATAATAAAATTAAATATAATAAAAAATTTAAATATTTAATATATATATTAAATTATAAAAAGATAAAACAAAAAAATGGCATTACGTAAAAATAATGAATTTTTAGGAATAGTAAATGGTTATGTAATAGATGCACCACAACCAAGTAATATAAATTATTGATGAAATTTAGGATCATTATTAGCATTATGTTTAGTAATACAAATATTAACAGGAGTATTTTTAGCAATGCATTATAGTTCAAATCTAGAATTAGCATTCTTATCAGTAGAGCATATCATGAGAGATGTAAATTATGGATGAGCAATGAGATATTGTCATTCAAATGGAGCAGCATTCTTCTTTATATTTGTATATATGCATATGGCTAGAGGAATATATTATGGATCATATAAAGCACCACGTAGTATGGTATGATATATAGGAGTAATAATATTCTTATTAATGATAATAACAGGATTCTTAGGTTATTGCTTGCCTTATGGGCAAATGTCACATTGAGGTTATACAATATTAGCCTCAAATGTAATATATTTTATAATAATAAACCAAATAAAAAATAGAAATTATTCAACTAGACCAATATTAACCCTTTTTAATTATAATAATAAAAAAGGAAATAAAGAAACACCATTATCTGCTCCCAAAGGGAGCGTAGATATATTATCTATAATATATGGTACATTATTAGGTGATGGTTCAGCTGAAAAACGTAAAGGTGGTAAATCTACTAGAATATGCTTCCAGCAGGAAGGCTCACATGAAGCTTATTTATTATATTTACATAAATTAGTATCAGAAATAGGTTATACATCAAAAAATATACCTAAAATAAAAACAAGATTAGGTAAAAATGGTAAAATTAGAAATGTAATAAGATTTAATACATGATCTTATACATTATTTAATAATATATATAATGAATGATATAAAAAAGTAGATAATAAAAATATTAAAATAATACCTATTTCAATATATAAATATTTAACACCATTAGCATTATCAATTTGAATAATGGATGATGGAGGTAAAATAGGTAAAGGTTTAAAAATAGCAACAAATAGTTTTACTTATAAGGAAGTAGTATATTTATCTAATGTATTATTAGATAAATATAATATAAAGTCAACAGTACAAAAAACAGGTGTAGAAAATCAATATCATTTATATATATGAGTTGAATCAATGCCTATTTTATGAGATATTGTAAAAGATTATATTATACCATCAATGAAATATAAATTTGGTGAATATTGTAAATAAATATTATATAGTATAATATTTAAATATACTAATAATACATAATTAAAATAGTATATATTTAAATAAAATATTTAAATAAAAAATATTATGCAACATTATTGAAAACAGGTCAAAATTATATGTTAAATAACAAGACCGTGGGTTTATTATGAGATCCCTACAGAGTGGTCCAATAATGGGTGTCTGACCTTTAATAAATATTAAAGATATGATGCTTAATGTGCACTCGGAGATTTTTACATAATTATATAATAAATTATGTACACAAGGCTTATATAAAAATAATTAATTAATTTTAATTAATATAAGTACATGGTATAGTTTATTTTAACATATTTATAATATAATATATATTATAAATACTCTAATAAAAATATATAGAGGATAAATTATATTAAAGTCTTGGCAACAGTAATAACTAACTTAGTAACAGCAGTACCAGTTATAGGACAAAGTATAGCAGAATTAACAATTATAATAAGTATATTATATATGACATTATATAATAAAGAAATTAATATATCTTCTAAGGTTATGAATATAGGAGGTATATTAATAACATTAGGTAATATTAGTAAATACGCCAGAAAAAAAGAAAGAGAAATTAAAGATGATTATTATTTAAATATACCAATATCATTTTTAAGTATGTTTGTAGGTTTAATAGATGGTGATGGTTATATATATATAGATAAAACTAGTAAAGGTTATATTAGAATAAATTTAACTATATCATTAGATATTAGAGATAAATTAACATTAGAATATATACAATCAGTATTAAAATTAGGAAAAATATCATATTATCCTGCTAAAGGAGGTAGTAATAAATGTAAATTAATAATAAACAAAACTGATTTACAAGAAATATTATTTCCATTATTAAGGTATCATAATATAACATTTTTGACAGATACTAGGATTAAACAATATAATACTGCAATATATATTATGGAGAATAATATACAAATATATAATAGTATAGATTCAGTATTAATAGAAGAAAAAAATAATTTAATAAATTATAATAATACAGATGATTTAATAAAATTAAATTATATGAATAATTGATTAGTAGGTTTTACTATGGCTGAAGGTTCATTTTTTATAAAATCAAATAATGATGGATGTTTTCAATTAAAACAACTGCTCCACCCTTCGGATGGAGCGTTAAATGGAAATAATAAATTATTATTTGAAAGTATACAATTATTATTAAATAATAAATCTAAATTATATATAGAGAAAGATAAATATATACAATTAACATTAACATCTAAGAAAGATATACAAAGTGTAATTAATTTCTTTTCTTTTTCTGGATATCATCCTTTATTAGGATATAAATTATATCAATATACACAATGAATAGATAATTTAAAACATAGTGAAAGATATAATAAATTAATATTACCAAAAAATTAAAATTATAATTAAAGGTTCCTTAAACAGTAATGTTTAATGGCAAACAGGGTGAATTGCAAGGAAGTCTTAAATTGATAGTCCAATCAATCTCCGAATTTAAGATAATTTGCAGCAAAGCTTATTACGGTTACTTAATAATTATATAATTATTAAGTCATTATATACATTAATGTGTAATAAGAATGTTCAACGACTAACAAGTGAGTATAAACCAACAATAAACTTGACACGAGCGCCCTGCACCAATATATGTATATATAATATATAAAATATATTATAAATATAAATATTTATATAATATTGGTTGATGACATAGTCTAAACATCATTGTGAAATGATGAGAATAAAATTTAAATATTTTATTATAATAAAATGTCTTATGAGGAGGTACATCAGTAAGTAATCCAACAATACAACGTTTCTTTAGTTTACATTATTTATTACCATTTGTATTAGCAGCATTAAGTTTAATGCATATAATAGCTAAAGATACACATGGAAGTAGTAATCCTTTAGGAATAACATGTACTATAGATAGTTTACCAATGCATCCATATTTCATATTTAAAGATTTAATAACTATATTTGTATTTTTATTAGTATATAGTATAATAGTATTCTATTTCCCAAATTCATTAGGTGATGTAGAAAATTATATAGAAGGTAATCCATTAGTAACACCTAGTGCCATCAATAAAATGGTGTTATTTATATTTGTAATCTTTGTATTATATAGTATAAATATAATAATGTTAATCCTTTATTATTATATTAATAAAAAAGGAAATAAATCAAATAATTATGTACCCTCCGGAGAAGATAATTTGTCTGCTGATAAATCAGCAGTTATTAAATCATTAAAAGAGGATATTAATATAAAAAATATAGATAAAGATGATTTTAGAAAGTTTATTAATGGATTATTTCAAGCTGAAGGTCATATAGGTTGTGAAATATTACCTATATCTAAATTAGATAATAAAGCATTATTAATAAGACCTATAATAAAGCTTGGTTTAAATTCAGATGTTGATAGTATAAAATTGTTTAAGGTATTAAATAAAATATTTGATAATAAATTAAATTATAATTTATATTATACATTATTAGGTAATATACATATATCTATATATACTAGAGATTGGGATATTATAATTAATAAATTATTGCCTTATCTAAATAATTTATATGGGGATAAGTCTAGAGGTTTAATTATATTATTAAAATTAAAATATTTATCAGATAATATATCTAATTTAAATAAATTTAGTGATGAATGATTTACAAAATATATAAAAATGTTATATTTAATATATAATATAGTGGATAATAGTCAAATAAAATTAGATTTAAATACATATATAATTAAATTTAGTAGTAAAGTATTAAAATTAAAATCATCTTTATATAAAAATAAAGATAAAATATTAAAAATATGTAATGATGAAAACTATTATAATAATTATATTAATAATATATTGTATAATAATCATTATAATAAAAATTTTAAAATAAATAAGTTATTTTTATTAGGATTTTTTGTAGGTGATGGTTCTTTTTCGTTATCTTTATATGAATCTAAAATTAGTATAATACCATTATATAATACATCATTAACTATAAGTCAAAAATATACTAATTGTAATTTAGAATTATTTAATAAAATAAGTAATTATTTAAATAAATATAGTATAAAAAATAGGATTATTTTAAAAGATAAATTAAATATTAGTAAATATTATGTTATTATAAATATAGAAGATAAAAAATCTATTAGTATAATAGGTAAATATATTTATAATTATAAAGATTTTTTTTACACTAAAAAATCTAGTTTAAATTTATTATTAAATTATATATATTTATATAAATATGTAAAGTTTTGAAGATTAGCTAATATTATTATAATTGATAGTTTAAAATCTTATCATATAAATAATTTAATTAAAAATAAAATAAGATTAAATTCTGAAGTAAATAATAAAAAATATATATATATTAGTTTAAATGATTTAGTAAATAAATATTTTATTAGTAATACCTTAGAAATGGTTAATATGTTAGATAATATATTATATTATAAATATGATAATAATAATATAAAATTATATTTATTTCCAGTTTATTTAAGTGATAATACTATAAAATTATGTTTTAGTAATTATTATTATAATAAAATAAATAAATTATTTGATGAATTTTTAAATAATAAAAAAATACCATATTCATTTTTATATAAAAATGAATCTAAATCTGAATATTATGTTAAATTACCTTTTAAAACAAAACCTTTATATAAATATTTTACTATAAAAAAACATTTAACAGATAATAATTGTATAAAATTATGTAAAATTTATAGAAATAATAAAATTAAAGATTGATTAATTGAAAATAACTTTAGTAATTACACAAAATAATATTATAATTAATTTATAAAAAAAAAAAAAAAAATTAGAATTTAGGAATGGTGGCCCAATATTTAGTTATATTGGAAAAAAAGAGGTGAATTGCAAGAAGCCTAAGGCTATAAAAAGTATTTATGGCTATGGTAATTTGCAGCGAAGCTTATATATAACACATTTTATATAATTGAAATCAAATGTATTTATATAAAATATGTTTTGTTATATAAAATAATATATTTATATTATATATAAGAACGTTCAACGACTAGAAAGTGAATTGTGTTAATAATATCTTTCATTAGCGCCTTTATATAGAGTCAATAGATTTATTGATATATATGACATAGTCTGATCCATGTAGAAATACATGAAAATTAAAGTGTACCAGAATTTTATTTATTACCTTTCTATGCTATATTAAGAAGTATACCATCAAAATTATTAGGTGTAATAGCTATGATATTAGCTATATTAATATTATTAGCTTTACCAGTATTAGATAAATCAATAGTAAGAGGTAATACATTTAGAATTATAAGTAAATTAGGTTACTTCTTTTTCTTATGTAATTTTATATTATTAGGTATATTAGGAGCACAACATATAGAAGTACCATTTATATTAATAGGTCAAATATGTACAATTATATATTTTATATATTTTATATTATTTATACCAGTAATAAGTATGTTAGAAAATGTATTATTTTATATATCAATTAAAAGCAATGAGTCTAATTTTATTAATAATGTAATTAATAATAAAAAATTGTTGGGTAATAAAAAAAATAGTTTATCACTATTACCTGTGCTTTGTATAGGTAATTATGATGTATCAATAATATATTACATTGATTTATTATTTTATTTAAGTATACCTTTATTATTAATAATAATATATTATATATATAATTTAATTAAATATGATATATTATTTTCGGATAGAGGTAATAGTGAAGTTAATAATAATAGTTTTGGTGGGAATAATGGAGGTAATAATAATAGTTCTGGTGGGAATAATGGAGGTAATAATACTCCGTTTTATCATGATTATTCTGTATTAGCAAGAGGAGCTTTAGGTTTCGGTTTTTATGCTGGATTAGGTAAAGTTTGTAGTACAGTAGTTTCTAATCCATCAACGCCAATAGGTATAAAAGCTTTAGTTGGTGTTGGAAGTTTTATAGTAGGTGGTACTATAGGTAAAGCTTTAAATTTAACAGGTAACATTAGAGTAGATCATAATAATAACAATAATAATAATAATAATAATAATAATGGTGGTTATTCTATAAATTCATCTATTGATATAAATGAAGGACCATTACATGAATTAGTAGGTTATTTAGTAACTATAAATATTTGAATAGTAATATTTATGATTTTATTAATTTGACAATTGAGTATATTATATTTATTAAATAAAGATTATAAATTTAATAATAATAACTTAATATATAAATGATTAAATAAGTCTTTATCTGCAGGTAAAAAAGGTATAATTTTTAATATATTTATATTAGTTATAGCTATATTAGTACCTATGTTATTTAATATTTATTTATTAAATGAATTATATTCTAATATGGATTTATTTATTAATAGATATAAATAATTAATTATTATTTAAGTTATTAATTAGTTATATTATTTAAAGTATAGTATAGTATAAAAAGGTAAGTTTTTTTTTAAAGCGTACCAGAATTCTATTTATTACCTTTTTATGCTATATTAAGAAGTATACCATCTAAATTAGGTGGAGTTATAGTTATGATAGCAGCAATATTAATATTATTAGCTTTACCAGTGTTAGATAGATCAATAGTAAGAGGTAATACATTTAGAGTAATATCTAAATTATTCTATTTCTTCTTTATATGTAATTTTATATTATTAGGTGCATTAGGAGCACAACATATAGAAGTACCATTTGTATTAATGTCACAAATAGCTACTATATTATATTTCTCACATTTCTTAATATTTATACCAATAATAAGTATGTTAGAAAATATATTATTCTATATATCAGCTAATAATACTATGAAAAATAATATATTAAGAAAAGATTTTAATTTTACAAAAGGTAGGAGAATAAAAAGTTCTTTCTTTTTATGTTTACCTTTTAATATTGAAGAATATTTAGAATTAAATACTTTAATAAGTAAAATAAATAACATAACTGATACCATATTTATTAATATGGTTATAATATCATATAGTATAGCTATATTAATAATAGGTGCTATTATATTATTTTCTAAAGGAAATATTGGTAAAATCTTAAAATATATAGGTGCTGTTAGTAGTATAGGTGCATCAGGTCATAGAATAATTCAAGATAGAAGGAAAGCTAATCACGAAGGTACTATAGATGGTTATAAGGCAGGTTATGATAAAGGTCATAGTGAAGGTCGTTTACGTGGGGTTATTGAAAGTGATAAACCAAAACCTACTGATAATAAATCATCTGATCGTAGTTATTTTTTACCTTTTTTATTATCTATGGTTAATTTAAATGATAATACTTATGATGATACAGTTAGTATACTATATATTATATTTATGTTATGTTTAATATTATTATATATATTTATTAATATTTTATTAATTATAATAGTAAATATATATTTAAAAGATAAAAATGTAAATAATAAGTTTTTAAATAAAATAATAAATTATTATTATAAAGTAAGTAAAATATCTATAATAATAGAAATAATATTTGCTTTTATAGTATTATTTTTAATAATGTATATATCATATTTTTATGCTGAAGTATTACTATAATATTGTCATATAAAATATATATATTAAAAAATAAAATATAATATATATAACAACGGATAAAGTATATTTATATTAAAACACTAGTATAATATATATAAAATATCTATTATATAAGTATAATAATATAATTTATATTTATAATAAATTATATTTAATAGTTGATCCTTTTAATTATTCTATTACTCCTTCGGGAGTAAAATATATTAATATAAGTAAAATATATAAATATATAATATATATAACTATTCTAATAAATTATAATAATATAATTAATATAACATTTATGGTATAAAATTAGATAAAGTTCGATTCTTTATAATGTTATCTCTAATATTATTAACCTAAATTTTCCTTTACAGAAGTAAAATTATATAGGTATTACTAATCAAATATTAGTTTGTAAGGTAATATAATAAATATTAGAGAATAAAAAAAAAAAAAAAATATGGAAATGATAAAAATGATAATAACTAGATATAATACAATAAATTTAAGAAAAATGAACTATAAATATAGTGGACTGATAATAATATTATCAGATATGTATAATAATATACTAAATAGAATATATGATAATATTGGAGTAATAACAATTTATATTATAATACCCTTAATAATATTAATAAGTTATTATATATACAATTTATTAAAATATAATAGTTCATATTCATGATATATGTTAAAAGAATTTAATTATATGGAAAATATGAAAATTTATACATATAAAGTGTTTCATATGTCAGTATTTATATTAATATTAATGTTATATATAAATATATTATATTACTATTATTTTAATAATGGAGATTATTATAAAAATGTAGTAAAACCTATAGATGATTTACTACCTAGTATAGTAATATTAATATGATTAAAAATATTTGATATATATAATATAAGAATAAAGTCAGTAATAGGTAAATTTTTATTTATGTTAATACCAATATTTATATTATTAATAATAGTAAAATTACTAGTTATGCTAGTTATATAAAACAGGTAATAATAAGTAATAATATAAAAATATAAAATATATATAGTTATATTAATAATTAATAATAGTAAATAAAAATAAATAGATAAACAAAATATAAATATAGTATATAATAACTATTCTACATAAAATATAACACTAATGATAAATAAAAAGAGTTTGATTCTCTTTAGTGTTAAAGCCCTAACCCAAGATTAAAAAATCAGGTGGGTAAGGGGGTGAATAAATTAATAAAAATGTTATTAACAGGAATAATAGTAATATTACTATATAGTTCATATAATAATGTACGTTGAGAAGAATTAAAAAATATATATCGTTTATCAGGTATAATAATATTATATAGTATAATTATATTATATAATAGTACAAATATAATATATTTAGGAAAATCATTATCAATATTTAATGATTTAATAGTAATAACACCATACAGTGTATATATAAAAATATTAATATTAATATTAACAATATTATATATAATAGCAAAAAATGAATATATGAAATTAAATTTAAGTCCATATTCATTAAATTATAGTGATTATGTAATATTAATATTATTTAATGTATTAGGTATGTGTATATTTATAGAATCATATAATTTAATATTAATATATATAGCTATAGAATTACAAAGTTATAGTATATATATAATAACAAGTAGATATAATAATTCATATTATTCAAGTAAATCAGGATTAATATATTTCTTATTAGGTAGTTTAGCATCAGTAATAATATTAATAGGATTAGTATTATTATATAGTGTAACAGGTTTAACAAATATATATGATATAAGTACATATATATCATCTGGAAGTATAATAATAGGAAGTGTATCAGAACATAAATTAATGTTAGGATATATGTTAATATTAATAGGTTTATTATTTAAAATAGGAGTAGCACCATTACATAATTGATTAATAAATATATATGTAAATGTACCAACAATAGTAACATTATGAATAAGTATAGTTACAAAAATAAGTATATTAACATTTATATATACATTATTACATAATACACCATATATATATGAAATATCAGGATATTCACCTCGTAGTGACGGAGAAAATAATAATATATTAAATATAATATATATATTAAGTATATTATCAGTATTAAGTATGAGTATTGGTGGTATAGGTGGTATTAGTCAAATAAGTATAAAAAGAATAATAGCTTATAGTGGATTAGCTAATACAGGTTATATGTTATATGCAATAATTAGTAATAATCAATTAACATTACAAGCTTATATATTTAATGTATCACAATATAGTTTAACACATATAAATTGATTTTTAATATTATTAGTAGTTACAATATATAAAGCAGTAGCTCCACGTAGTGTATCAAATATATCAGCTTCAACAATAGCTAAAAATACTTCAACTAATAATGTATTATTAACAACATCTTCAGAGTTACGTGAAAATAATATAACACCCTTCGGAGATAATAATATAATGTCATATTTACCATCAAAATCTAATTTATTTGGTTATGTAGTAATGAATCGTTATATAACATTTAGTTATATAGTAACATTAGCTTCATTAATAGGTATACCACCATTATTAGGTTTCTATGGTAAATATTATGTAATAATATCAGGTATGTATAGTGGTTATTTTTATAGTTCAATAGTTTTAATAATAGTTAGTGGTATAACAACATATTATTATTCATTTATATTAAGTAAATTATTACCAATATTATCACGTAATAAATTAATAAATCCAATAATTAATAATAATTCTTCGGAGGGAAATAATAAGAATGGTAATTCTACAATTATTATATTATCATATGCAATATGTTATATTATAAGTTTAATTACTTTTGTAACATTATTCCCATTATTATCATTAGATATATATACAAATGGTTCTATTATATTAGATTTTTATCAATATACAATATAATATGTTAACTAATTATACAATATATATATTTTTTATATTAATACCTATTGTTAGTATAGTTTTATTATTAATAAATGTTTTATTATCTACTAGTAATACATATAGTGAAAAAACTGGACCTTTCGAATGTGGTTTAAGTAGTTTTAATCAAACACGTTTAGCTTTTAATGTATCTTTTATTTTAGTAGCTATATTATTCTTACCTTTTGATTTAGAATTATCTAGTATTTTACCTTATAGTTTAAATTTATATTATACTAATTCTTATGGTTTATGTATTATGATATTATTTACTTTAATATTATCTATTGGTTTTATTTATGAAATAAATAGTAATGCTATATATATTACTAAACGTCATATAAAAAAACCTAATACTATGTATTATATTAATACAAGTGATATTAACTCGAAAAATAGTTAATTATTACATAATAATTCATTAATATTATCATTGTTATTACCTTCAATATTAGAAGATAATATGTTTGCTTTATATAGTTTTTATTTATTATCGTTTTTAATACCTTTTATAATAATGTATAGTTTATTATCTTTTATGTTTAATGGTTTTAAATTATCACCTAATAAATTTATATTATTATTACAAATAATTAGTATTATTATTTTTGTAATAAATAATTTATTGTATATATATAAAGTATATATAATAAATTTAAAATAGTGGAAAGTGTAGTTATGTATGCTAATGACAAAAATGAAGTAAATACTGATATAAACTTTAACACTAAAGTTACAAGTGAAGTAGTTAAAGAAATAGGTAATTCTATTAATAGTGTAGGTTTTAATATTGGATTAGGTGGATGTATTGTAGGTGGTTTGATTACAGGATATAAAATGTGTATTAATGCACCAATAGCTTTTTATAGTAAATTGCATTTACCTGTAGGTGGAGCTATATTTGGCGGTGGAACTTTTGTGATAATGTCAAATTTAGTAGAAAAAATGCTATAGAATCATATAAAAATACAATTAATAATTCCAGTTAAAGTTCAGGTTCTAGTTCAACAACTAATGTTAATAGTTATGGTATAGTATATGATATATTATCTCAACATAGTCCTTTACATGAAATATTAACGGTGTTAAATGTCTTTAGTATTATTAATATATTATTGTTATTAAGTTTAATAGTTCAATTATTAGTAAAATTATTAGTAAAAGATGAATAATTAATTATTAGTAATAATAAAATTAATAATTATGTTAATAAAATAATTTATTATAATAAAAAAAAAAATGGGTTTAATATGAATGTGATTAATTATATTATATTATTATTATTATTTAGTAATATAATTAATATTATAGGTACTTTTGAAATTTGTAATAATATAGATTAATATACTAATATTAATGATAAATATTTTAGTAAATAACTACTGCTAATCTTTAGCTTAATTAAATGGTAACTAATCCTATTCTATTTACTTAAATATATAATATAAATTTTAAGATTAAATTAACTATTCATAATCTATTGCACCTTATCTTATTATAATTATAATTGTAATATTTTAATATAAGTAGTAAACAATTATAGGTTAATGGTAGACCCCGTGATTTCCAATCATGTTGTATCAGTTCAAGTCTGATTAATTGTAATTAAATATATATTTAATATCTATATATTCTTTTTATAAATTAACCCAATATAAATATAATTATTAATATGAATGTATTAACACTAGTAGGGTATAAAAAGATAAATAATGATAAATATAAATAGATATAAATAATTAATATTATTAATTAATATATAAAACTAACATAGTTATTATATTATTTATATAATAAATAGCCTTATATAATTAAATATATATGAATAAAGATATAAAAATTATAAAATAAAAATATATAAAATATATATAGTTAATATTATAACTAAACAATATATAAAGTTTATATATTTAAGGATAGTAATTATATAATAAAATATATTTAATATAAATATTACAGAAATAATATACCAATCCCTAATCTTCTTTTTTAATATTAAGATAAAAATAAGAGGCCTTGTTCAATTAATTATCCATAGGGTGCTTAATTAGTAGCCCCCTTCGGGCTAAAGCAGGGGTATTAATCTCTAATATTAGTAGTAGTTAACACATTAATAGGGTTAATATAATAAAAAATAGGTATATATAATAAAAAATAAAAATAATAATAATGAGAATATTAGAATATATATATATAAATAAAATAGGTTTAGATGTACCAACACCATGAGGTGTATATTTCCAAGATAATGCATCACCTATAGCAGAAGGAATAAGTGAATTACATGATGAAATAATGTTTTATATGATAATAATATTATGTTTAGTAACATATATATTATTTAGTATTATAACAGGAGCAGGACGTCATGTATTTGCATATAAATATTTAGTACATGGTGCAACATTAGAAGTAGTATGAACAATATTCCCAGCAGTAATATTAGTTTTAATAGCATTCCCATCATTTGTATTATTATATTTAAGTGATGATGTAGTAAATCCAGCTATGACAATTAAAGCAATAGGAAATCAGTGATATTGAGTATATGAATATAGTGATTTTATTAATGATTCAGGTGAAACTATAGAATTAGAATCGTATGTATTACCAGATGATTTATTAGAAGTAGGTCAATTACGTTTATTAGATGTTGATAATAGAGTAGTATGTCCAGTAGATACACATATACGTTTCATAGTAACAAGTAATGATGTATTACATGATATGGCAGTGCCTTCATTAGGTATTAAAATAGATGGTACTCCTGGTAGATTAAATCAAGTTAGTACAATAATACAACGTGAAGGTGTATATTATGGACAATGTTCAGAATTGTGTGGAGCTAATCATTATGCTATGCCTATAGTAATAGAAGCAGTTAGTTTACCTAATTTCTTAGAGTGATTAAATGAACAATAATAATAAAAAAAAAATAATTTGTTATTTATTTATTCTTTCTTAAAAGGTAATTGTAATATAACTATTCAATGTCAATTATTATTATCTATATTTTATTTTATATTTAAATATAAAATAGTCAAATAATAAATACTCTGCTAAAGGACCCCCTTCGGGCTAAAGCAAGGGTAGTATAAACTTATTATAAGTAACATATGTTTATTATAAATTATTTTTAATATATATATAATAATAAATAATTAAAATATAATATACTAAAATATAATATTAATCTTAGATAGGAGTAATAGTAATAGTATACTATTAATAATTAATAGTATAATTAAAAAGTAAATTATTTACTGAAAATAGTATATAAAATATATAAAATATATTATTAATAATAATTAATATTAGGGATATTCTATTAATGTTAATAGTTTATCATTAGTAGTAATATATAAATGTCTTTATAGCTTAAATGGTAGAGCACTAGACTGAAGATTTAGTTGTATTGGTTCAATTCCAGTTAAGGACATAAAAGGATTAGTAGCTTAATGGTAAAGTGTTTGCTTGTCACGCAAATGTATGCTTGTTCGAATCAAGCCTAATTCGTAAGTGAATAAGTTTCTATCGGTAAAGTAGACTATTTGCTAAATAGTTGGATATAAGTCCTTATGAGTTCGATTCTCATCTTGTTCGAATATATAATCAGTATATATATAAATATATATATAAATATATATAAATATATTATTAGGGTATATAGTTAAATTGGTATAACAATTGCCTTTTAAGCAATATAGTGTAGGTTCGAATCCTACTATACCTAAAAAAATAAAATACATTCACTCTTCCTATTTTTATTTTATTTTATATTTTAATAATTAATTATAAAAAATAATAAAGCTTTACTAAAAAATAAATTTATATTTATATTGAATTGAAAAGATTCGAACTTTTATGTTCCTGACTCAAATTCAGGTCGACTTACCTATTAGTCCACAATTCATATTTACTTATACAATAAATATATAACCTCTTATTTAAAATTAATTTATAAAAAAAATAAAATAAGGTTATAAAGGTATAGAATAGTAAAAAACATTTAATTAAAGTAAATAATATATTAATTTATGATCCTCATCAGTAGAATAATACGAATAAGAATAATCATACTATATCAACGAAATGTCAATATAATATACTAGTTTCATATCCAACGTGATGTGTTTCAGTTAAATGATATGCATACATACGTCATAATGAAACAGATAACATAATACCACCTAAAAATACGTGGAATCCATGAAATCCAGTTCCAAAATAAAATGTTGTACCATATACACCATCATTAATAGTAAATGTAGCATTAACATATTCTATATATTGACATGTTGTAAATATTATAGCTAATAATATAGTTAAAGCTAAAGAATATAATGATGAATTTCTTTTACCAGCTATTAATGTATGATGACTATATGTTATAGTAGCACCACTAGCTAATAATATTATAGTATTTAATAATGGTAATTCTAAAGGTCCTATAGCTTCAATACCCATAGGTGGTCACATAGCACCTAATTCAACAGTAGGAGCTAATGCTGAATGTGCATATGCTCAGAATATACCTAAAAAGAACATTGCTTCACTAATAACGAATAATAAATAACCTATATTTATACCATTTCTAACTGCTAAAGTATGATGTCCTAAATAACTACCTTCACTAATTACATCTCTAAATCATAATCCCATACTATATATTAGACATATAATATTTATAAATATTATAGATACTACACCAATATATCCATGCATTACTAAAACTGTATTAAATGTTAATCCAAATAATGTAAATGCTGTAAATATTGGTCATGGTGATACTTCTACTAAATGATATGGATGTAATTGATATACACCTCTATTAAATTTACTTACTATATCAGTATTATTAGAATTATTATTAATACTTGATATTAAATTTTTTATGTTTGATTCCATTTTATTATATATTGTTTTTTATTATAGTTAGTCATAAGACAAAACTATTAAATTATATATCCTTATGTATTATATATTTACCTTTTTATATTATATAAGATAGAATATATAAAATATTATAGAATTATAATAATTACATATGTTATAAATATATATGTTATATAATATATATGTTAATAATATATATGTTAATAATATAATATCCATATAAAACTAAGTTTTATAGGCCTTTTATATACTTTTATATAAGTAGTCAACGACTAATTTTTATTATCTAATATAATTAATTCTACTAAATTTTAGTAGGTATTTAATATCAAATATTAGTAATACTATATTTACTTATTATAATTAATTGGTAAATATAATAATATGAAAAAAAAATAAAGTTTTTTATATATAGATAATACATATATTATAATAAAAATATAAATATATTATATTAGTTATAATATATTAAATAATAAAACCTAAAATCCATAAATATATATTAATATATATACAATATTTAATATACTATATTTATTACTAATTTATTAATATTATTTAATATTAATATTTATGGATATAGTATATATAAATTATATAAGTTAAAATAAATATAGTAGTATAATATTATAATAAAGTCTATATAATATCAAAAAAAAAAATAATAATTATAATAATTAGTGTTATAAAATATTATATAAACATGTATGGTAATAAAATATAAATATGCAAATAGTATTAGCAGGAAAATACATAGGTAGTGGTATAGCTACAATAGGATTATTAGGAGCAGGAATAGGAATAGCTGTAGTATTTGCAGCATTAATAAACGGTACAGCTCGTAACCCATCAATAAGAAGTACATTATTCACATATGCAATATTAGGATTCGCATTATCAGAAGCAACAGGTTTATTCTGTTTAATGATATCATTCTTATTATTATATGCAGTATAATAATAAATAAAAATAATATAAAACAGGTATTAACTATTCATATATTAATATATATTAATATATATATAATAATAAATTAACTATAATAGTTAGTTTATTAATTAATAGTATAATAAAATTAAATATAATAAATATATTTAAATATTTATAAAATATAATAATAATAAAATAATGGCTGCTTAAACACTAATGCTAATATACTAATAGATACATATATAATAATAAAATATAATAAAAAAGAATATAAAATATAAAAATTAATATAAATAAATATGGAAAAAAAAATAAATGATAAATTATAAAAATATAATAAAAAAATTAAATAAGGAATTAATAAAAAATATATTAATAACAGCAAAAAAAAAGGATAATAATAATACAATAGTATTAAAAGAATATAATAAAATAAATAAAATAAAAGAAGATAGTAATAATCGTATTAGTAATATAAGATTATCAAAATCAAATAATGAAAGTAGTAATAGAATATATAAATGAGATAATAATATGTTAGTTAATAATATAAATAAAGATAATATAGTAAAAAATTGAATAAAATATATATTGAATAGTAAAATAAATATAGATATAAATCAAAAAGGTAAAACTAATAATATATCAGAAAAAAATAATAAAATAAAAAATAATAATTCAAATACTATGACAACTTTATATAGTAGTGAACCATTATTTTTACATACTAATGATAAATTAAATATATATATACGTATATTAATACCAAAATCAGTGACAATAATAAGTGGAAAAATAATAAATAAAAAAAGTAAACATTTTAATAATACAATAAATAAATTATTAAATGAAGGTATAAAAAATAATAACTTAGCCTTAGAGGGTAATAATTTAAATATATTAACAGTATTAAATATATTATATAATAAAAAAGTAAATATAATACCAATATTTATAAGAAATACAGCTGGAGGAATGAATGAATTTATAATAGGTAATGATAGTGTATATTCACCATATAAATATAATATAACAATGAATAAATTAAATAAATATATAATACCAAAATCTAATATAACAAAAAATAGATATATAAATAGAAATAGATTAAATAATATAGTATATTATAATAATATAAATAATTTGTTTGCATCAAGTATATCTAATCAATTAGAAATAGAAAATAAAATAACAGAATATAGTAAAGAATCAGATATATTAATAAATAATATTAATACAATATTACCTAATTTAAATAATCGTTATATAACAGGTTATAATATACATTATGCAGGTAAATTACCAAAAGCAGATTCAAGTTCTAGAACAATAAAACGTAATACTATGATTGGAACTTTACATTGTCCAGGTGGGAGTATAAATAGTGTAAGTAAAACATTATATTCTTATAATAATAATGGTTTAGCTAGTACTAAAGCTACAATAGCTCAAGGACCAACATCAGGTAATATTTAACCCTTGGTTAATAACCCAGTTAAAGCAGGGCTAGTGATAAGTAGGGATAGATATTTATGTATATTAAAATTAACTATACAATATAATATATATATCTAACTAATACTAAAATATTAGTATAGAATAATAGATAAATATTATTAATATAAGATATAAGTAGTGGTACTGTGTTTAATGGTTAAACTGTGTGATTGCAAATCATGCTACATGAGTTCGATTCTCATCAGTACTTAAAAAATAAAAGTAGAATAAAATCGTGAATATAAAAAATAATAAAATAAAAAATGAATTTTCAAAAAAGAAATAAATAAATATTTTATAAAAATGGAGAGTTTGATGTTGGCTCAGTGTAATTGCTATCTAGATACATAATACATGCGAACTGAACGCATATATAAATATATAAAATATAATAAAATATGAGTAGTGTAATCGTGAGTATAGTACATAATATAGAACTATTGAATTAGTTAAATACTAATAAAAATTAATTAATAATAAAAATTAATTAAAATAATAAAGGATAGCCGTGTTTTAGCCCGAAGGGGGGCATCCGTTGATAGTCATAGTATGTATAGCATTAAGTAGTTGGTAGTATAATGACTATCAAGCTTAAGATGCTTAACTGTCTATAGAAGTAGGAATGGTCACGTTGACCTTGAAATATGGTCAATATTTATTAAATACAGCAGTAAGGAATATTTGTCAATGAGTGAAAGCTTGAACGAGTAATCTAGAAAAGTGGTATATACTATTTAATTTTATGAAAACTATATATAATATATATAGATAATAATAAAATATGTAAATAAATCATATAATAAGTATTTATTATATGAATATTAATAATTAATAATTAATATAATAATAGTATGATATATAGTAAATATAAAGCTTTTAATATATATTTATAATGAATAATATATATGAGTAGTCCTAACAAATTAGCGTGCCAGCAGTTGCGGTAAAACGTAAAGGACAAGTAATACACATAATAGGTATAAAGAGTTAGCAATACTGATCTATATATATATACTAATTAAATAAATGAGTAAAATATATATGTATAAAGATCTAGAATCTATAGATGAGTTATTATGAGGTATATGAGTAGCGGTTAAATGTGTATATACATATATAACAACCAATTAAGAAGTAATATAACTAATACATAGATTGACGTTGAGTAACGAAACTTAGAGTATCGAATAGGACTAGTCAACCTATTAGTTCTAAGCGTAAACGATGTATACTAATATCAATATAATAAAAATATAAAATATAATTAATTTTATAATATAATATAAAAATATAATATGGATATAAAGCAAATGCGTAAGTATATCACCAGGGGAGTACTGACTAATCGAAGAAACCCAAAACAATAGACGGTTTGAGTGTTAACAGTGGATTATGTAATTTAATTCGATATTACTCGATAAACCTTACCATTATTTGCATATCTTAGATATTTATATCTTAAGATACATGTGCTACATAGCTGTTTATAGCTCATACTGTAAAGTATTAGATTAAGTTCACTAATGAGCGTGATCTAGCTCTTATAAAAATATAAGATGATGTAATACTATAGTATTATATATTAGCTAGAGTAAGACAAGTCTTCATGGCCACAATATAATGGGTAATATTACGTAATACAATAATATATACAAAGTCAAATAAAATAGTAATATTAATTATTAATAATATTTTATAATATAGACATAATATATATTATATACTATATGTAAACTTTTTATATTAACTCTTTTGAGTTAAGATTTTAAAGTAATAAATACTATACATATAATATGGATTATTGGCTGTAATTCGCTGATATGAAATAGGAATTGTTAGTAATGATGATAAGAATATCATCGTGAATTTTTTGCTCAAGCGTACTAATCACTCATCATTCGGTCGAAGCATGTAGTAGCCGACTCATTAATACCATAATAAATATAAATTTATAATATTAAATATAAATAATTATATTTATTTACTATATGATAAGCACTATTCGTAACGATTGAAAAGTTGAAATACAGTTGCAGTAGATGAATCTGCTGCGGATGATTATTTATCTTAACTATCCTTAATATTCCCTTTTATAATTTAATTATTTAAAATCTTACATTTAAAATATGTAATAAAATAAGGAATTAGATCTTTATAATAAAAAATAAAAAGGAAAAATAACAAATGAAAATAAAAATAAAATATAAATATAAATATAAATATAAATTTATTTAATAATTAACTAATTATTATAAATCCTTTAATTAATAATAATTAATCTAGTATTAAAAAATAAAAATTAATAATTAAAGGGTAAAAAAACAAATATTGGCTGTTTAAGTACTACTTAAGCAGGGGGTTTAATAATTAGTGTTAATAACTAGTGCTAATAATTAGCAAAGAGAGTATTTTTTATAATTAATTATAAAAAGTAATAGGGCGAATAAAGATAAATTAACTATAATAAAAATAAAATATTAAATTAAATATAGTAAAAAAAAAAGAAATAAATGTTATTAAGTAATATATTAATAATAATAGGATTATTAGGATTTGTTTATAATAGAAAAAGTATAATATTACTATTAGTAACATTAGAATTAATGTTATTAGGAGTAACATTAAATATATTAATTTGAAGTAACTATTTTAATGATAGTATAGGATTAGTATGAAGTGTAGCAATATTAATATTAGCAGGTGCAGAAAGTGCAATAGGTTTAAGTTTATTAGTAAATTATTATAGAATAAGAGGTAATATAAATATAGATAGTTAATAAATGATATTATATTTAATAGTTTTACCAATAATAGGTAGTTTAATAAGTGGATTATTAGGACGTTATATAGGGTATATAATGAGTAAAAGAATAGCAACATTATTAGTAGTAATATCATGTATATTATGTTATTATGGATATTATGATGTAATGATAAATAATAATATATATAATATAAATGTAGGAAAATGAATATATATAGAACATATAGAAGTAGATTGAGGATTTATAATAGATGAATTAGCAGTAAGTTTATTAGTACCAATATTAACAATAAGTAGTTTAGTACATATATATGCATGTAGTTATATGAGTCATGATCCTCATCAAAGTAGATTTTTTAGTATATTATCAATGTTTACTGGATTCATGGTAGTATTAGTAACAGGTAATAATTATATAGTAATGTTTTTAGGTTGAGAAATGATAGGTGTAGCATCATATTTATTAATTAGTTTTTGACATACAAGATTAGCAGCAGTTAAAAGTGGATTATCAGCATTATTAATGAATAAATTTGGTGATACATTTATAACTATAGGATTATTTATATTATTATATACATTTGGAAGTTTAAATTATAGTACAATATATTCATTATCAGTATATATAAATACAGATATATTAAATATAATAATGATATTATTATTAATAGGTTGTGCAGCTAAAAGTGCTCAATTAGGATTACATAATTGATTATTAAACTCGATGGAGGGTCAAAATATTTTGATGTTTAGTAATTGTAATAATGTATTTAGTTATTGTAATAATTATTAAATTGTACCTATTAATGATTATTCTAATAATAATAAATATATATATGTTTATGATATAAATAAATTAATATTATTAAATAACAAACCTTTTAAATCAAAATCTGAATGTTCTAGAAAATTATATATAAATAGATGTACAATATTAAAATATATTACAAGTGGTGATGTATATTAATATAAATATAAATATAAATACATATTTAGTTATAATATAATATAATATAATATATTAAATATAAATTATTTAAAATCTAAATCTATAAATAATAAGGTTATAGAAATTATAACTAGATAATTATTGACCTAAAGATAATGGTATACAATGTTCATTTAAATCAAAAAGTGTTTATATATTATCTGATATACATAAACAATGATATAGTTGAGATGGTAAAACATATGTAAAAATATTACCTAGTAATATATATATGATTTAATAACACCATATAGTATTAGTTATTGATTAATGGGAGATGGTTATTATGATAAATATTCTATAAAATTATGTAATATAATTTTAGTAAAGAATAAGTTTTATTATTAAGTTATATAAAAAAAAATAAATATAATATAATATAATATCAATATTAGATAAACGTAAAATATATAATAAAAATAAATAATTTACTAGGATAATATATAGATTATATATAAATAAATAATTATTAGATGAATTAATAATGTTAGTAAAACGACATATTATAGTATATATGTATTATAAATTAGATATTAAATAATAAAATATTAACCTTTTAGTTTTTATAAATATAAAAACGTATAAATAAATAGTTATGTAATAATTGTAAAATATAGTGTAATAAGGGGGGCCCTCCTTAAACTTTACTGTATGCTGGAAACTTCTAAAGCTTTATATACTAAAATAGTGAAAATTATAAAGATGTAACAATGGACAATCAGCAGGAAACCAAATCTATATCCAATAGATAGTAGGATCCTCAGAGACTAAACGTAAAGAATTATATTAATAATATAATTAAGATATAGTCCAGTTATATAAGAAATTATATATGTTAAGCCAACACCAGTATCAGCATTATTACATGCAGCATGTTTAGTATGTGCTGGAGTATATTTATTATTACGTTCAAGTTATATATTAGAATATACACCATTAGTATTATTATATATATTATGATTAGGTGGATTAACAACAATAATAGCAGGATTAATAGCAATAGTATCAAATGATTTAAAGAAAATAATAGCATTATCAACAATGTCACAATTAGGTTTAATGTTTGTAGCTATAGGTATATCTAATTATAATGTAAGTTTATTCCATTTATTTAATCATGCTATGTTTAAAGCATTATTATTTATGAGTGCAGGAAGTATAATACATAGTGTAATATATGAAACACAAGATATACGTAATTATGGAGGATTTACTAAATGGTTACCAGTAACATATATATGTTTAATAATAGCATCATTATCATTAATGGCTACACCAGGTTTAACAGGTTTCTATTCTAAAGATATATTAATAGAATGTACTTATGGTGTATATAATATATCAGGTTATATTATATATTGATTCTCTATAGTATCAGCTACATTAACAACAATATATAGTATTAGATTAGTTTATTATGTATTTTATAATAATCCTAATGGTAATAAATATTCATATTATACAGTACATGAATCAGATAATATAATGTTATTACCTATGGTTATATTAGCTATAGCATCATTAATAGTAGGTTATATATTTAAAGATTTATATATAGGTTTAGGTACACCATTCTTTGGTGGTAATAGTTTATTTACTCATCCAGATAATTTAAGTATAATTGAAACTGAATTTAGTATACCTACATATATTAAATTATTACCATTATTTTTAACAATATTATCAATAATATCAGTATTATATATATATGAATATCATTATAATAAATTATTAGTTTATAATAATAAATATTTAAGACATATATATATATATGTAAATAATAGATTTATGTTAGATCAAATACTTAATAATATAATATTAAGATCAACTATATCTTTAGCTATGTCATTTAATCAATATATAGATAAAGGTTTATTACATATATTAGGTCCAACTGGTATTAGTAATACTTTAAATATATTAAGTTATAAATTAATATCATTATCTACTAATATATATTTTATAAATAATAAATCAGATAGTGAATATGGTACAGGTATTAAACATCATACAACATATTTAATATCAACTATATTATTTATATTATTATCTTACTTTATAAATACTTCTTTAATATTATTATTTATAGTATTATTATTTATAAATATAAATAAAGATAATACTTGGAAAATTTATAAATAATGTAGCTAATAGTTTACATACTAATAAATTATATGTATTACCATTAATGCCGGGAGATTTTACTTTAAATATAGATAATAGTATAATATTTATATTATCATTTATATTATTACCATTATTAACTTTGTGAGTAACATATTTATATTATAAAAATATAAATAAATATATAATTAAGATAAAAAGTTTATTTATATTAAAATATTATTTTATATGTTTAACATTAGGTTGTATTATGTATATAATAAGTTTAATATATTCAATATATAATAGTATGGATATATATAGTTTATATAATAATATATTTAATAATAAATTATTAGTGGCTGACAGTGGTATTAGTAATAATTTATTATTAGATAATAAAGTATTAGATAGTTATATTCATTATTCAGATGATAAAGGTAGAGATATTGATAATTCAAAAGGTATATCAGTAAGTATTAGTAATGATACAATAGATACTGTAACTGGAAAAATAGGTACACCTAATATAACAGATGTGATAACAGATTGAAGACGTTATGCACCATCTACAGCATTAAGTTCATTAGCTATAACTGTATTAAAAGGTAATACGCCAAAAATGATAGGAGGTTTGGCTATATTTGGTGGTGTACAATTAATAGTAGAAACAGCTGATTATTTTAGAAAAAGTAGATCAAATAATTCTATTCGTTCTGAGATAATAGAGGAATTAAAAAAACTAAACAATGGTAAAGGATCTGGTAGTGGTAGTGACTATGGAATAAACTCGGCTATAGATGATGTAATACCTTTAGAAGGTATAATACATAATTTATATTTATTAAATAATATAATATTATTATTAGTTATTGTATTAATAGTACAATTAAGTATAAAATATATAGTAAATAATAATATAAATATAAATAAAAATAATTTAATAGGTAAAATATTAAATAAAATATTAAATATAGGTTCTAAAAGTATTATGATAAATATTATTTATATTGTAATAATTATATTAGTATTATGTATAGGTAATGTATATTTATTAGGATTATTAAATAGTGATTTAAATAATCTTGTTAATGAATATATTATATATAAATATAAATAAATAATTATTAAAATAAATTAACTATTCTATAAATTTAAAAGTAGATGAATAAAAATATAGTTAAACTACAACAATAAAAATATAAAAAGAGTAGAATAAAAAAAAAAGTAATTATGTCGTATATGGAGAGATGATTATATAGTACAAATTGTAAAGATATAGCAATATTATATATAATATTTGCAATATTTTCAGGTTTAGTAGGTACAGGATTAAGTATAATAATAAGATTAGAATTAGCAGGTCCAAGTGCACAAATATTACAAAATAATGGTCAAATATTTAATGTAGTAATATCATTACATGCAGTAATGATGATATTCTTTATGGTAATGCCAATGGCAATAGGTTTCTTTGGTAAGCAAAATTATTGTTTAAATGATAATATAAATGTAAATTATAATAATTTAAGACCATATTTAGCAGGTTTAATAGAAGGAAATGGTACAATTTGAGTAAGTTCAGAGGAACATATTACAAAAATACCTAAAATATCAATAGTATTTAATATAAAGGATAAACCTTTAGCAGATTATTTATGTAATATAACAAAATGTGGTATAGTTAATAAAAAGAAAGGAAATTATGTATTATGAGAAATACAAAACTTTCATGAAGTATATTATATTATATCATTAATTAATGGTTATATGAGAACACCTAAATATGAAACATTAAACAGATCAATAATATGATATAATAATTATATAAATAAATATAAAAATATAGATTTAAGTAAATATAAATTAAAAGGTTGAGATATAATAAATGTACCAATAAGTATTAAATTAGTTAAAGATTTAGATTTAATAGTAGATAAAGGGTTAGATAATTCAGATATATTAAGTAATTCATGATTATCAGGTATGACTGATGCTTGCCCCTCCGGATCCAAAGGATCCGGGGGGCCAGGAAATTTTAGTATATCATTATATAAAAAGAAAAGGATAAATTTATGATATAGATTAGAATTAAAAGAAAATTATAGTAATAAATTTACTAATGAAAGTTATAGTTATTTTAGAATAATGAATAATATATCAATTAATTTTAATAGTAAATTATATAGTAGATCAAGAAAATTAAAGTTTAATGATACATATAAAATATATAATAGTTATATAGTAATGGTAACAAGTAAGAATAGTTTATTATTAGTAAAGGAATATTTTGATAAATATACATTGTTATCAAGTAAAAATAATGATTATATGGATTGATGTAAAGTGTTAAATAAAGTTAATTTAGAAGGTCAAAATATAGAATCATATAAATATGTAGATAATATAAGAAAGAATTATAATAAAACAAGGAAGACATTTAATTGAGATCATTTAAACAGTAAACAATAATTGCCGTTTTATATTGTAAAATATAAAATTATTACAACACTATATGCTGGAAACTCCTAAAGCTATGTTTTCAATAAATAATCTATAATATTATTGTAATAAAAATATAGATATCTCAATTTTTAGAGATAATGGACAATCAGCAGGAAACGATATAATAACTCTAGTAATTAGAGTAATATTACAATAATTATTGTAAAGTTATCCATATAAATAAAAAAATTTATATAAAGTAGATAATTATAGTAGGATCCTCAGAGACTACACGTGTTGAATCCTTTAATTTATTAGTTGATTAATAGGATTAAGAAGAATTAAAGGATTAAGATATAGTCCAGTCAATATTGAAAGATATTGAGTAAAGTGAATTATTTAGTACCACAAATGTTAGGTGCAGCAGATATGTCATTATCAAGATTAAATAATATTAGTTTCTGATTATTAGTACCAGCCTTATTGTTAGGTGTAGCATCAGGATTAATAGAAAGTGGTGCAGGTACAGGATGAACAGTAAAAGATAAGCTGTTTGAAAATGTCATTCGATGCGTAAATAACCTTACTATAAATAGTAATATAATTAATTACTCATATATATTTATTAATATAGTATATACTATACAGTTATTTATAATTGATATAGGTATTAGTATATTTATAATAAAAAGTATTTATAAATATAGTAAGATATATATAGTTAAAATATTAATTATTATAGGTCAATACGCCAGCATTATAAAATTAATGTTTCAGAGACTTAATATGGCAAATTATTTATGTAAAAAAAATATTAATACATTATCTAATATTAAAAAAAATTATGATAAAAGAAAATTTATATTTAATGAATATTTAGTAGGTTTAACTGATGGAGATGGAACATTTAATATATATACTAATATTAAAAATAAAAAAATAACATTTACCTATAAAATAACATTATCTAAAAATAATATAAAATTATTATATTATATAAAAAAAGAATTAGGTGTAGGTAAAGTAATAATACATAATTCAAATGTAAAAAATGGTAATCAAGCATCATATATATTAAGAGATAAAAAAAAAATAATGAATGTAATATTACCTATATTTGATAAATTTAAATTATTAACATCTAAAGAATATAATTATTTAAAATTTAAAGAGTGTATATATATTAGTAATAATAAAGAATTATTAATAGAAGATAAAATATCTAATATAAATATTATAAAAAATAGAGATATACCTTTAAATTATATATCATTAGGATGAAATAATTTAACATTAGATAAAATTAATGGTATAGATGATATAAAAGGTATAATAACAATATCATGATTAGCAGGATTTATAGATGCAGAAGGTTCATTTTATTATACATTGAAAGATAAAAATAGAATAGTTCATGGTTTTGGTATATCTCAAAAATTAGATTTAATAGTTTTAGAAAGTATAAAATATATATTACATATACCTACAAAAATTCGTTATAAAGAAAAACATAATTATTATATTTTAGATACAACAAATTCTAGAAGTATAGAAAATATAATAAAATATTTTCTATATAATAATTATAATAATTATTTTAAAGGATTTAAAAGTTTTGAATTTACAATATGACGTAGATCATATACAAAATATAAAGGAAATTATGAAAAATTAAAATATATTAGAGAATGAGTAAATAATATTAAAAATAAACATAAATAATTAAGGTATAGTCCGAACAATTATGAGAATAATTGAAATAATAAGAGTTTAATTATAAAAAAATAATAATTATAATTATAATTAAATGTAAATTATAAACAAAATTGATATCCACCATTATCAAGTATACAAGCACATAGTGGACCTAGTGTAGATTTAGTAATATTCTCATTACATTTATCAGGTATATCATCATTATTAGGTGCTATAAACTTTATAGTAACAATAATGAATATGCGTACTAATGGAGTAACATATAGTCGTATGACATTATTTACATGAGCAATATTAATAACAGCAATATTATTATTATTATCATTACCTGTATTAGCTTCTAGCCCTTTTAATCCGGAAGCTATAAATTTAACTGTATGCTTAGATATCTTAATAGTAATAACATTATTAAGACAATTAGCAGGAAATTATAATTATTTGTATGATTATAAGATCCTCAGAGACTACACGTTAAAATTAATTATTGAGAATATATATACATTATATATATATATATCTCAGTATAAAAATTATTTAAATATTGAAAAGAAAGATAATTATTTAGACAAATGTGATGTATATAATAAATTCCAGCAATGCTGTAATAAATTATTTAGGTCATATATTAGTGGTTTAATAGAAGGTAATGGTTCTATTATAGTTCCAAATGAGTTAAGATCTAAAAAAGGTAAAATAAATTATCCGTCAATACAAATCGTATTTAATATAAAGGATATAGCATTGGCATTAATAATTCAAAAAGAATTAAAGTGTGGAAGTATACAAAAGAAAAAGAATACAAATGCTTGTATTTTATATATAAATGATTATGAAGGTATAATTAAGGTAACTAAATTAATAAATGGTTATTTTAGAACACCTAAAATAAAAAGGTTACATAAGTTAATTGATTGGTTAAATAATATACCTTCTTTAGAAGAAGGTTTAACAGAAAAAAGTCAAATGTATTTTTATAATTTGGAATTACATAAATTACCTATAGACAATTCATCTTTAGATAGTAATGCTTGATTATCAGGTTTATTAGAATCAGATGGTAGTTTTGGAATTAGACATTCAGTGTCACATAAAAATATAATGACAAGTAAAACATTTATGAGATTAAGTCAGTCTAAAGTAGATTTTTTTGGTAAAGATAAATTATCTTTTATGCAAGAAATAGCTAATTTATTTAGAACTGATGTAAAATATTTAGAACGTAATAGAAGTATGAGAAATACTAAAGAATATATTGTAAAAACAGTAAATTTAAATAGTAATTTAGCCGTTATAAATTATTTAGATAAGTATCCTTTGTTTTCAAGTAAATATTTAGATTATTTAGATTGAAAAGAAATAACTTTATTATTTAATCCACATTTAATTCATAATAGTAAAAATATAGATTTAATAGTTAATAATAAAAGTAATATGAATAATAATAGGACATATTTCAATTGAGATCATTTAAATAATTTTTATACAATTAATTAATAAGATATAGTCCCATCAATTATGTGAATAATTGAGTATCTACCATTATAATTATAATGAGATAATGCTTAATCAAGTATTATCATGAGTGTTAGCTAGTAGATCAAGATATAGGGTATTTTATTATTTAATATATTAGATAATGAATTATTTATAAATATATTAACAACTAGTATTTTTAATAGTTTGTTGTTTATATTTAAAATATTAATAATATATATTATTACTTATTATATAATAAATTTTATTATATGTAATATTAGATATATAATAATGTTATATAATAGTATTTATATAAAATATATAGGTTTAATCTTGTTATATATAATATGTATATATATATATATAAAATATAACTCTGATATTATACATTGTTCAACACCTACTAAAGGTGTTAGTAATAGTAATAGTGGTAATATAGAAACAAATGTTAATTTTGATAAATTAAGTATACCTATCAGTGATAGAGGTATCTCAGTAGCAAGTAGTAATATAGGATTAGGTGCTTGTATAACTGCAGGTATGGGAACTATGTATAAAGTAACTGCAGGTTTACCTGTTTTAGGTAAAGTAGGTGGTATTTTATTAGGTGGCTTTGCTGGAGGTATTATGTATACAGGTTTTAGTAATAAAAATAGACAAAATACTTTAGAGGCATATCATAAATATGAAGTTATGGTTAAAAAATCTGGAGGAGGTAGTTCGGATGTAGCTAATTCTTCATTGCCTTTAGATGAATTGTTGGGAGATAGTAGTCCCTTATATGATATATTATATAGTATACATATAGTATCACTAATAGGTATATTTTTATTTATTTATTTAATGTTTATAATAATTTGTAAATTATATATAAAACCATATATTATATTAAGTAAAATTAATAATGATAACAAAAATAATAAGTTAATTAGATATATTTATAAAGTAATATTAAATTATAATAAATTTAGTAATTATTTTATAATATATTTATTAATAATTATATTAAGTATAATTATATATATATCTATAATGTCGTATAGTTTATATATGGATTTAGATAGTTATATATCTATAGTAAATAAATATTATAGTAATAAATAATATTATTAAAAAAAAAAATAAAGGGATTAACCATGTTATTAACAGATAGAAACTTTAATACAAGTTTCTTCGAATCAGCTGGTGGAGGAGATCCAGTATTATACCAACATCTTTTCTGATTCTTTGGTCAATGGCCCTATATAATTATATTTATAATAATTATATTGCATTGCGCTATATGCGAGAAATATCAATTTAATTTATTAAAGAATAATATATATACTAATACTTTATTAATAAATATTAAAAAAGTAAATATAAGAGATATATATAATATATATCCCATATTAGTAAAAATTATATATTTTAGATATAATTCGCAGGTAACAAACAATTTATATAATTTAGTAGGAACCTCAGAGACTACACGCGCAACAAATTGAAATTCAAATTGAAATTCAAATTCAAAAATCAATATCAATTCAAATAGAGATACATGATTTAATGAATGATTATCTGGTTTAATTGATGGAGATGGTTCATTATTAGTATCAAAAAAAGGTTATAGTAGTTGTGAAATAACTATGAGTTTAAATGACGAAAAAGCATTAAGATATATTCAAAATAAATTAGGTGGTTCTATTAAATTAAGATCGGGTGTAAAAGCTTTAAGATGAAGATTACATAATAAAAATGGTATGATAAATTTAATTAATAGAATTAATGGTAATATTAGACATACTAGTAGATTAAAACAATTATATAAAGTATGTGATATGTTAAATATATCAGTAATATTACCGAAAGCTTTAACTAAAAATAATGCTTGATTTATAGGTTTTTTTGATGCTGATGGAACTATAACATTTAGTATTAAAAATAATACTCCTCAATTAACTATTAGTGTTACCAATAAATTATTAATAGATATAGAACCATATAAAAATATATTTGGTGGTAATATATATTATGATAAAGGTTGTAATGGTTATTTTAAATGATGTATACAAAGTAAATTAGATGTATTAAAGATGTATGAAATCTTAAAATATAGTAAATCATATAAATCTAATAGAATATTTTTAATACATAGATATTATGAATTACATAATTTAAAAGCTTATAAAACATTAGATAAAGGAGGAAATATATTATTAAATAAGGCTTGATTAAAATTTGAATCAAAATGACAAAATATATAATTTGATGATATAGTCCAATTATATATATAAAATTATATATATATATAAAGCACCCAGAGGTTTATATATTAATAATACCAGGATTTGGTATAGTATCACAAATAATATCAGTATATTCAAATAAACCAATATTTGGTTCATTAGGTATGGTTTATGCAATGGCATCTATAGGATTCTTAGGATTCTGTGTTTGAAGTCATCACATGTATGTAGTAGGATTAGATGTTGATAGTAGAGCATATTTTACAGCAGCTACATTAATAATAGCAATACCTACAGGAGTAAAAATATTTAGTTGATTAGCATCATTATATGGTGGATCATTAAGATTTACAGCACCATTATTATATGCTATAGGATTTATAGGATTATTTACAGTAGGTGGAGTAACAGGAGTAGTATTAGCTAATGCAAGTTTAGATATAGCATTCCATGATACTTATTACGTAGTGGGACATTTTCATTATGTATTATCATTAGGTGCAGTATTCTCATTATTTGCAGGTTATTATTTCTGATCACCTAAAGTATTAGGTTTATATTATAATGAAATGTTAGCTCAAATACAATTTTGAACTTTATTTATAGGTGCAAATGTAACATTTATGCCACAACATTTCTTAGGTCAACTTGTAGGCCCCTTATTTAAGTAATTTTATAAGTGCAGATCACTATATGCTGGAAACCCCTAAAGTTTTATATACCATATAAAAAATGGTGACAATTATAAAAATATATATTTAAATATATTATAATGGGCAATCAGCAGGAAACCAAATATATAAACCATATATAAAGTAGGATCCTCAACGACTATACGTGGTCAATCCTAACATTTTATATGTTATAGGATTAAGATATAGTCTAGTCCTATTCGAAAGAATAGGTTATATTTATAATATTTTGTATTTTATAAATATAATAATTCAGTTTTAAAACATAATAATATAAATATTTTAGTACATAAAAGATATTTAATAGTATTAGTATTTGCTTAAGCATGGCTAATATTAATAATAATTGAGTAGATAAAGATATAATAAGTTTGGATATAATAGATAGTTTTAATAGTAAATTTTATATAAATATATTAATTACTAATTATATAAAAATATATAATAATGTTTCTTTAAATAGAATAAATATAATTAAATATTATATAAATGTAAGTAGTATATATTTATGATATAATAATGTAACAAAATAAAGTTATAGATTAAGTTTAAGATTAGCTAGATATTATTATCTATCAAAATTATCTCAAGGTACAAATATATATAATTCAATATATCCTCCCGAAGGGTTGCTTTACAGTATATAATATATATAATTAAGTATAAAGCTACCCTTTGGGAGAGTGAATATGGACATAATAATTTTAGTTTGGTAATATTAGAAACATTCAAATTAATGAGTGATAATAAAAAAAGAATAAAATATGCCCTGCCCCACCCTTCGGATGGGGCTGGTACGGTAAAAATAAATCTGAAGTAACATTAAGTAAAATTAGAAAACCAGTATTTAAGTATGATTTAAATTATAATTTGGTAAGAGAATATAAAGGTTTTTTAATTTGTAGTTAATATACAGGTATAAAAAAGATAATATTAAAAAGATTGATAGATTCTAATAAACCTTAATATGGATATATTTATAGTTATGACAAACTGAGTTAATAAATACGTTACAAGGTATGCCACGTAGAATACCAAGTTATCCTGATGCATTTTATGGATGAAATGCTGTAAGTAGTTTTGGTTCATTAATATCTTTAGTTTCAGTAGTATTATTCTTTGTAATATTATATGATCAATTATATAATGGTTTACATAATAAAAATACAGTAGCTGTTGCTAATATATATGCTCCAGATTTTACAGTAAATAATACTTTATTTAATACATTTAATAAAGCACCTTCTATAGAGTGAGCTACAGATTCACCAGCAGCATTACATACATTTAATACTCCAGCTATACAGTCTTAATTGTACTATAATTAGCAGTATTAATACTTATTTATTATTTAATATTTACTATTAATCATTAGTCTTAATTATTAAATAATTAAAATAAAAAGTAATACTAATTATAACTATTCAATCCCTTCTGCTAATGATTAGCAGATAAAAAAATAAAAAAATAAAAAATATAATATATAATTTCAGGGTATTTACAATTAAGTAAAAAAATATAAATATAAAATTAAATATATATAATATTAATTAATATAATTATTAATTAAATTACTTAATATATTATAGTGTAATATTCCCCGTAGGGGGTAAATAAATTATAATAGAAAATTAAACCAGTATAATATTTTATTATAATAATATTTATAATAATAAAATATTAATTATTAAAGTAAAAAAAATGCCACAATTAGTACCATTTTATTTCATGAATCAATTATTTTATGGATTCTCAACATTAACTATATTAGTGTTAATAATGACATTAGTTATATTACCAACAATATTATATATATTAGTATCACGTTTATATATAACAAAATTATAATATAATATATATATATAGATTATATTTATAACTATTCAATAAAAATATATAGTAAAAGTGAAGAAATATATATTTTATATAATATTTCTATAGTAATTAATATAATATATAAAAATCTAAATAAAAAATATATTATAAATTGATAATAAAAAATATAAATAAAAAGATTAAATATATATAAATTAATGATTTATATAATAATTTTATTATTCTATAAAAAATAAAGATAGTATAAAATTTATAATATATAAATAAAATAAAAAATAAATAAAATAAATAAATGAGTTATATAATAAATTCACCATTAGAACAATTTGAAATACAAACATATTTATCAACATATAATGAAAATATAGATATGAGTTGATTAAGTATAACAACTATGAGTATATATAATATAATAGTAATATTCTTAATATTATCAATACATATATTAGTATTAGCAAGAAGAAGTGTAATACCAACAAAATGACAAGTAGGTATAGAAGCAATATATTATACAGTATATACAATGGTATTTAACCAATTAGGAGAAAAAGGTACACGTTATATACCATTAATATATTCATTATTAATATATATATTATTTAGTAATATAATAAGTTTAGTACCATATAATTTTGCAATATTAGCACAAATAGTATATACAATATCATTAAGTACAGCAATATGATTTGCAGTAACAATAATAGGTTTCTCAATACATCGTGTAGAATACTTTAATCTATTTGTACCATCAGGATGTATGTTAGCATTAGCTCCAGTATTAGTATTAATAGAATTAGTATCATATATAGCTAGAGCATTAAGTTTAGGATTAAGATTAGGTGCTAATATATTAGCAGGACATTTGCTAATAGTTATATTAAGTGGATTAGTATTAGATTTTATGTCAATAAGTATATTAACATTTGTAATAAGTGCATTACCTATAGCTTTAATAGTAGGTATAATGTGTTTAGAAGTAGCAATATCTATAATACAAGCTTATGTATTCTGTGTATTAACTTGTTCATATATTAAAGATGCATTATATACACACTAATATAATAAATTAATAAATATATAAATATAACTATTCACTGTTAATAATTAACATAGGTAAAAAAAGTAATAAAAATATAAAAGTAGAATTAAATATTGAGTAATATGAAATGAATTACTACAATAAATAAAAGGGATAATTGATAGTATGATATAACTATATTATAGTAAGGTATCATATCATAATAATATAAATAAACTTTAAGATAAAATTTAAAGATAAAATTTAATATAATAAATTATGTAAAACCTAATAGGAAACTATATAATAAAACTTAGTGAACTGAAACATCTAAGTAACTAAAGGTAATATAAACTAACAAGGGACTATAAAAGTAATGGTGAGTGAAATTATAGTGAAGCTTACAATTAATATGTAATATATAAAGTATATATGAATATAGTGGATCTACCACTAAAGCTATACTTTTTATAAATTTATTTATAAAAATAAATAAAAAAGAATAAAAAGTGATACTATAATATAAGTTAATAGTACTGAAAAGGAAGCATATCATCAGTTATTCTATAAGCAGATTAAGTAAAATTAAATAATTTTATTCAAATCGTACCTTTTGTATAATGGGTTAGCAAGTATTCAGTAATAGTAAGATATAAATAAATATATCAAATAGCGAAAGCGATGAAATAACAACTAAAAATATTAAATAAAATATTTAATAAAAATTATTATTGAATGACCCGAAAACGTATGCTTATATCATATGTAAGTAAATAGGGCTTATAAATATAAGTCCCTGTTTGACTGTATTGGTTGGTGTTGCAATACCATCAAATAACGTGTGATAAGGAGTGAAAGACAAATCTGATACGTAAATAGCTGGTTTGCTACGAAATATATTTTAGTATAGCTACGTAAAAAAATAAATATTAAATAAATATTAAATAAATATTAATAATCTAATTTTACTTAAAAATGAAATAAAGATAGATGATGTATAGTAATTGAATAATACCACTCTATATATAAATATAAGTGTTATATAGGCAGATTTAATAGTCTTTACTATTATTATTTAACCTCAGAAATCATATTAATATTATACGTAAGTCAGACTATATGTGATAAGGTATATAGTCAAAAGAGAAACAGCTCACTACAAATTAAATATATATAAAAAGTATATATAATTAAGGTTCTTAATTTATTTAAACTTAAAAATAGTAGTAAAAGGAAATAAGGTGTAATAATATAATACACAGTATGTTAATAGGTTTGATAGTAACCATTTAATAAAGATAGTGTAACAACTCACATACAGCAATAAAATATTATTCATCGCAAATATATGGACCTAACTAATAAACCGATAATTTGTTTATATAACCATCAGCTAATCTAATAAAGATTAATTTAGCTAAAACATTAATGTTTTAGTTAATAAGATGGTATTAATATATGAGGTAGTAGCACAATTAATGAATAAAATATATATGTAAGTATTAATATATATATAATAAAAAATAAATATTAATTAATTCGAGAATGCTAACATGAGTAACGAAGAAATATAGTAATATTAATTCTGTAACCTAAAAATTAGGAAAAAGTAAACATTAATATAAATAAAATCTATATCACCGTACATATAAGGTATAACTAATAATACAGTTCTTAAGCGTAAACCTGAAAGGGTTACAGTGATAGAAAAATTAAAGATACTAAATGATACTAAAATTTATAAATAAAATTTATTAATAAATTATATATTAGTAATAACAGGAAGAGTTAGTATCTAATTATAATAATATCCTCCCCCTGGACCAATGGGTCCAGGGGAAATATATGAGATTATAAAATACTGTACCATAAACCGACACAGGTATGTGAAAGGTGTATTAGTAAATCATTCTTAATGAACTCGGCAAAAAAAATTCTATAAAATTCGATATATAGGATTATATATATTCCAATAATTCTTAATTTAAGATGGAATAATATATAGTAATAAAAATAATAGTACAACTGTTTACTAAAAACATAACACGATGCAGCTACTTAAAGTATATGTATATTGTGTGAGCTCTGTCCAATGGTGATCTAATAAAATAATAATATAATTTTGTATTATAATTAACAATCATTAAATGACAGTCTTATCGTGAGGATTATAATGTAGCGAAATTCATTGTCGACTAAATATCGTCCTGCATGAATGACATAATGATACTATGACTCTATCAAGAATGAACTAAGTGAAATTGAAATAGTAGTGAAGATGCTACTTTCCCATAGTATGACAGGAAGACCCTATACAGCTTTACTGTATACAATTAATTGATGTATATATAACTATATATTGTGTATAAATAATTACTTTTTCTCCCGTAGGAGAGAGAGTAAATCAATATATAGATTAATATCATCTTAACTAAATAATTATTTTAATAATAAGGAATTATTATTAATCTTTAAATTTATATTTAAAGGTTTTATATAAGATAAGTGACATTTGTTGTATGATAGTTTGAGTGGGGCGCTCTTTTCAGCAAAAGTATCTGAAAAGTCTATAGTATAAAAAAAAAAAGATAAATATATAGTAAAAACTATATAAATAATATTTAAGTTCTACTTTAATTATTTATTAATTAAAGTCCAATAATAGATTAAATATATGTAATTACATTAGTATAGAAACTAATATGTATGATAAATAGTACAGATATCCAATAAATATGGATAATATATATAACAGTATAATAGCATAATTACATAGAAATTATTAGATGTACAAATCAATAAAGCACGTAAGTGTAGTATAGAGAACAAATTAAGCAATTTAGATTAGCATATTGATTACGAATTAAAGTTACGTTAGGGATAGAGGCTTAAGTTGTCCCATTATATAGTAATATATAATTAAAAACTGGGTGAATTGCAAGAAGTCTAAGGTTACAACCAGGTTGTAATTATGATAATTTGCAGCGAAGCTTAATCTATACAATATTTAAATAAATAAATATTAAGGATTTTGAACGTTCAACGACTAGCTAGTGAGTAGTATAACAATAATCTAGCCACGAGTGCCCAGCATCTTAAGTTTTATCA
>JAJLUJ010000047.1:0-43268 GCA_030564235.1 Blastobotrys elegans
CAATAGTGATGTGTAGACGCGCAGTTTTTTTTTTTTGGATCGATTGTTGTAGGCTGCAATTGTTTCTGTTATTTTTTTATAAGAATAATCTGTCACTTTATGTGTATACGTGGGCGCGTTGAGAAAAGGCCATAGCTAGTGAAATACACGTGAATACTTGTTTCTCTTTGGCGCGCTTATGAGACAGTGAAGTATAGGAATGACTAACATCGTCCTGCTATCCTCTTTACAAGCATCATACAGCATCGTTGTGCGTTCTTCGCTCACCACTGTAACCAACGACGCCACAATATGCAGTGTCGGTACAGTAATCTTTTCGTCGTAATAATGCTGGTGTTCATCCGGTCGTACTCGGAGACCTGAATAGAATACACCAAATTTTAGCTTTTCTTGTGTAGGATGGGCGTGCGGCTGCGATGCCTGAGCTGTAAATAGATTTGGATTTGGCCCCGAGTCGGGGACGATTAGAAATAAAGAAGGGCAGGCCCGGCAAATGGGCCTTCAGTTTCAATAATCTGCTTGACGGGTTCAAAAGCTTATTCTTTGAAGTCGCGCAGTAATTTTTAGTGTTACAATTACAATAGTGATGTAGACGAAGCCGCGCAGTTTTTTTTTTTTTGGATTGTTGTAGGCTGCAATTGTTTTTTGGAGTTTTTTCGCAAATAGGAAATAATTTAAGGTTTCGACCTGTTTCTGTTATTTTTTTTTATAAGAATAAACTGAATCCCTATATATATATTGAAGCTCGGTCTCTTGTGTCGACTACTATCCACCTTGTACTAAATACAACAACATTGTTAACAAGTAATGGCCTCTCAAACAAAGATTTCCACCTCCTCTACCAAATCCGCCAGCGGATCTCACAATCAGCAAATTCAAGCGACCACCCACCGATCCATTGTGTCGAACGGGCCGACTGGCGTCGTCACCACGAAAACTGTGCGCCAAGTACATACCACGGTCAAGACGACCCACAGCCATGGCAAGAAGTAAGGCAAAACATTTCAAGATGAGTTTCTATTATGCAGATATTTGTAATCAAACAAGTTAAGCGCTATTTTTTTCTTTTATTTTGGAGATGGGATGCGATGACTCCAGCTATTGTGAACGGCCACTGGATGGGCCAGTAGATTCATCAAGTATTTCATGACCCCACTAGCATATTTCTGCGGAAAGTGGATTTTATCCTGGTCAGGAAGTGTATCAGCAAGATCGTACACGGCCACTTCTCGGTCAAATAGGCCTCGTTCTGAAACATGGTATAACTTGAGGACCCTTTGTACAGTTGAGTCATGTTTGTATTAGACCAAAAGCACTTTACTCAGATGCGAATTTCGGTATATCCGTTCAATTTCAATATTCATTGGTGAACACACGGATTTGATTAAATAACCGGCCAGTCTCGAGTTTCTGGACTGGCGGCCGTTTAACCGAAGAATCCTTTCGAACTGGAGACAGCGCAGGCAGATGCATCGACCACTCCAACCGCAACATGGTGACTGGGGTATGTTAGACACATCTCTCCGTCGATGTTGTCTTTCTGTTTATAAGTGACGAGAACAGCATCCAAACCGCTGATCGATTGAGCCATGGCGCTGTCAAGATCCACTTTGGCCTTGTTGATGTCGTCATTAGCATCCAAGTTATTCAAATCTGGCTTGTAGACCTTTACCGTCTTATAAAACTCTTCAAGGTGCTTCTGAACGGGTTTGGTATATCCATGCGCCGCGAGAAAGCCTGTAGTCAATAAAGAGTTGGGCCGCTTCGCTTCCAAAACTAGGAAAAGTACACGCTACGTTTCTGCAGTCTCCGTTTTGGTATTTTTCGCCTGCAAACTACGTATAATAATATAAACTATCAAGTCAACACGGGCTGGCATGGTAGGTTCAGCATCAGCATCAGCGCCACTGGAAGCCGGTTTTGTTCTTCCGGTAAACGATTGTTCACGTTAAACTTCAAAATCTAGACCCAGAAGCGGCATAGTGTTTCCAGAAATTAGCTCCAGCGCGGAGACCAAGGTGTCTATTAAATTTTGTTGTAAACCTCTCTCATCTGAGCGCACGCTATCAACCGGAATGTAGCCCCTATCGTTCAGCATACTATACCATTTTTTCAACTCATCCTCTAGCCAGTCCTTGCTGAAACTCTGCTCACCGTCCTTTTGGGAAACCTCGTACAATAAACTAAGTGCTATCACTCAACTGTGACATGTTTTTAGATTTCGAGTCATTGGTTGACGAGGTTTGTAGGCCTGCCACGGACCAATCATCTTTGGCGGGCTGAAAGAACGCAACAATGATAACCTCCTGGTCAAGAGCAAGGACATCACCGGGTTCACTGACGAAGGTGGACTGCCTAATGCGTGAAAAGCTGCTCAAGACTGTCAAGAAGGTGGCTGATAATAACGGCGCCATTTACAAATCACCTACTGGCAACTGGGACGATTACTGTGTCAGTGCTAGCTGAGTCTTGACTGGTGTCAACCGTCAATCCGCTGGCTCCCTAGCTGAGAAGTGCATCGTTGAGCTAAACCACGTCAAGACCGACGAGATGCCTAGTGTGTGTGTGTGTGTGTGTGTGTATATATAAAAAAAAATTAAAGTATGATGAAACTTTCGTCGAAAATTCGTGTGCGGCTGTTTCGCAATGTCATCGCTATAACCTCCTAATCAAAGATAAAAGAAATATCCGGTTATACCGAAGGATCCTCATGGTGGTAAGGTGAAATGGAAAGTGTAGCCAGCGTGTCATGAACGAAGATCAACAAGTGCATCAATAAGGGGTGGGGTTGTAAGTAAGAAAGGAACCGAATAAAACAAGTGATTTAGTCGGTCGGTGTTCCGGTCTATCGGCATGCCGGCCTCTGTGGACCGGTCCCGATTTAACGGGCGTAATCACCCAAACAAGTAAACTTTTCGGGACCTCTCGGCTCTTTCTTTTATTATATATATATAAAGCAAACCACCATATATAGATAGGCCTAGTAAAATTTCTGTTTCAGTTCAAAACGAGAGAGTGAGAGAGCGCAAGGAAAAAATTTTTTAGTCAAGACGTTTCTTTCCACTTGGTGATATATACATTAAACGAATTCAGGTCCCTTTTCTATCCCTCTTTCAGTCTTTACTGGTTCCTGGGTCATTTCACTAATATGGGATTTTTGAAAGGTGTTTTGCATACATGCAGTGAGATATTCTCCAGAAGTGATAAGGTTGGAGACGTGCAGCAGGATTCTGCATTTAACTCCCCAAACAGTTCATTGGTATCAACATCGACACCATCATCAGCAGCATCGCCAACAACAGGCCATCATCAGCGCTCGGGGTCAAAGTCAAAGTTTTCCCGCACATTTAAACGAAGCGGGACTAGCAGCCCAACACTGTCACCAAAACCGACAGAGGAGAGTCACCAACGCTATCGGAACAAACTTTCTTGTCTGAAATACCACACGCATCTACTACATAACAAAAAGGGCAGCAATAAATCGAATCGATATTCACTGGCTGGCGGGGACGGAGGTGAAGCACGGGCACTGGCATACAAGAAAAACACTGGAAACAATGAACCGCAGCTGATTTCCGGGCTGGACTTTACTATCCGTGACGACGACCTCTATAGGGTTGGCACGAGCGTGTCATGCCCAAACTCGATATTCACGCAGGCTGATCCCCGCCATCACCTCGTCGAGGAGTACGAGAACGTTATGGAGCATCCCGTTCATGTAGACACATCTATTGGGTCAAATTTTGGATTCTCATAGATCCACAGTGAAATAGCCAAAACTTATTTATACTATGAATCCGTTCATCTCTTGGAAGGCAAAAAAAAAAAATAGCCAAGGACAGTTGTCTCTTGTTGTTATGGCGGCCTGAGTGGCGTATATTATAAGGTTTGGAAACTCGGCTGGCTCACTGATGTTGGTGCACGTTGCCTATTGTGAGTTGTATTGCTAGAATGCATTAACTATATAGTGACGCCATGTAGATTAGAGTGTAATCCTGAATAGGTATAGTCGGGCCGTATGGAAGCTAGCTATTTTAATAATGGCCGTGCGGCTCAAACACATTCGCCACATAGCATTCAACCTTCCGGCGACTTCCATTAGTGTTGGAAAAGAAAGAGTCCGCGCCACGGAATGATTTTTTTTCTTTTTCTATAGGGATGGTAAAATGACCTAGAAAGACTACATTACACTGCATGTAGAAAACGCAGCATTGGTCCGTTAAATTTGCTCGAAAATGACTCCCAATGACTAAGCGCGCGGGCTGGTTATAAAATCTACACCAACAATTGTTAACACTGACAATTTTTTATATATTTTGTTTAAGTAGATTCATATTATGGCGACAAAGTACAACGTGTTTGATCTTCCTCAAGATCTGATAGACTCGCTCAGCCCGTTTACATTCAGCGGGGAGCTTCCACCACTGCCTCAAGCCAAGGAGGCGGAGGCGGAGGCCATTGCCACCACCGTGAGCAAGAAATCGTTCCAGCAAGATTTAGATGACGGGAAAGTGCCTGAGTGCTCGTACTGCGGGCCTATTGAAGGTACGTCCGCACTAGACGTACGAACCCATTACAAAAAAGATTATCACCGCTTTAATATCAAACGGAAACAGCGGAACCAGCCTCCAGTAAGCGAGACTGAGTTTGAGAAGCTTGCCGACTCGTTGGATGAGGAAATCTCTGGGTCTGAGGACTCTGAATCTGACGACAGCGAAGATGACAACGACGACAACGTCACCAATTTGCTAAAAAAGGCATCGTTGGGGAAGATTGACGAGGACGAGTCGGAACAGCAGCAGCAGCCCAAGACTGGGTCGCCGTACTTGCTGTTCACCAGCGAGAAACTAGCCGTGTCAAACTGTTTGGGTGTTTACAAAGCGCTTGTCGACTCATCGCTCGTTGACGAACCAGTCAAGGCGCTGAAATCTCTAAACACCGCGTCACAAAGCGCCGTGTTTATGATTGGCGGCGGGCATTTCTCAGGTGCTATCATCAAACATGCCCCAAGCAAGACACAGAAACCAACACCAACAAACCCATACGCTCATTTACAAATCACCCATCACAAGGGATTCCACCGATACACTACACGGCGTAAACAAGGTGGCTCGCAAGCTGGTAATGATAATTCTGGTGGGCATGCCAAATCGGCCGGGTCGACTCTACGACGGTACAATGAGCTAGCGTTGCAGCAGGAAGTGCGTGAGCTGTTGAATGAATGGAAGAATGAGCTGGACAAGTGTGATAATATCTATATCCGTGCGAATGGGAAACATAACCGAGCCGTGTTGATGAGCTACGACGCCACGCCCTTCAAAAAGGGCGATAGACGGATCAAGGGACTGCCATTAGCCACTAACCGGGCAACAGCTTCCGAGATTAAACGGGCATGGGTTGAGTTAACTACCGCACGGGTCGTGGACAAACCAGTCGAGCAAGTCATCAAGAAACCAGCTCCATCAAAATCCCATCAGGAAAAGCCGAAACCAGTCAAGAAGGAGCTTAGCGTGGACGAAAAGCATACTATTGAACTGACTCAGCTGATTAAGAAATCGCGATCGCCTCGTGTCGTGGCGTATCTGAAAACCCACAAGCTAACCCCAGAGTTTGAGTTCCAGCCGGTTGGCGAGTACGCCAATACCCCAACTGCTTTGTTTTATGCGGCATCACAGTCATCTCAGCACATTGTATCGACCTTGCTAACTCAACTGTATGCTGACCCAACGATTCGTAACGACGCGGGTAGAACTCCATATGACTCGTGTGCTGACCGACAGACTAAAGACGCGTTCCAGCTGGCACGAACCGCTCTAGGCGAGAAGAAATGGGATTGGGACGCATCAAGAGTTGGACCGGCTCTGACTAAAGAAGATATTGAAATTAGAACCCAGCAAGAAAAGGAACAAGAACAAAAAGAACGACAGGAACAGCTAGACGAGATGGATCAACAGCAACAGAAGCATAAGCTGGATAAGATTGTGCATCGGGCTGGACAGGGTCGTAAGTTGGCTAGTTCAGTACAGACCAATATTTCAAGCGAGGCTGGACTGCGGGGGTTAAGTGATGAGGCTCGTATGCGGCTGGAACGGGAACGGCGGGCTCGTGCCGCCGAGGCTAGATTTAAGAAATAGAAACTTTTTTTTTTTTTTTTTTTTTTTTTTTTCTTTCCACAAGTATTTCGAGGGTCTAAAATCAAGCCTGGTGTGTGGTTGATGCTGATATAATGAGAATGGGCCTGACTATGGACAAAAAAAGCTGTTCAATACTATTTACTATTTTTGGTTGCACTTTTTCATTATAAACGAGACTGGCATGTTACCACCATTTGACGCGCAATCAATCGCATCCACCAGCACGTCATCGCCCAGGCTCGATAGATTGGACGAGCTTGGTGCATAATGCGAGTAATTCAACAACCCTTGCATTTTAGTCTCGGGACGTAACGCTTTTGGTACATAAATCCCGTTGGTTTTGACGTTCGACGCGGTAACGAACCCACCAAACGTCTCGTTTTCCTCGCCATCCAATGCATTATAAATAGTTGCCTTTTCCTCCTCTTCTTTTAAACACTCGCAGCCCAACAAATCATGCGTGTGGGATACCGTATCATCATGGAACGTGAAAATATCGCGCAGTTCTTCTTTGGTGAATGAGTTGCTGCCGCTGTTAGATTCAGCGGAGGGGCTGCTGGCGGCGTCCGAATCCATAAACTGGTCAGCCAGGCTCTGTTTGGTGATTTGTCGTTGAAAGATGCACTCGTCGATACACCCAGTAGTCAGCAGACGATAAATAAACACTGGCAATTTCTGCCCCATACGGTGGATCCGGGCCATGGCTTGATTATCCCACGACGGGTTCCAATCGCAATCATACAGTACCAATCGAGACGCGCCAATCAAGTTGATCCCAGCGCCACCACTACGCGTCGATGTCATGAACACAAACGCCGATGCTTGGTTGGCCTTGTTAAATTGGTCGACTAGTTGCTGCCGTGATGATGTGGCGGTGCTGCCGTCAAGCCGCAGGCATGACATGCTCAGCTGGCCCAGCATCTGCTGGATTAGGTCAAGAGTCTTGGTGTATTGAGATACAATGACGACCTTTTCAGACGTGTGGTTGAAAACACGTATCAATAGAGCTTTCAGAACGGACATCTTGCCACTATCAAATGCCGTCGCTGTGGCACCGAGATGGAATTCGTTGGATAATAATAGCGTCGGGGAGTTGCAAATCTTTTTCATCTTAGTCATGGTGCCCAAGTCTTGCTTTTTTTCCACGTCCACGTCCACCAGCTCGTCAATCTCGTCCCAAACATTATTGGAATTGACCAGTTTTTTATACTCGGTGGCTTGTTTGGCGGTGGGCATGCAGAATAGGACAATGTCGGTGCGAGGCGGCAAGGTATCAGCCAGCAGCTCCTTTGTACGCCGCAGGACAAACCCAGACGTGATTTGGGTCAACACTTTTAGCTTTTCCTGGGCAGCTGTTTTGAGCTTGGTGGTGGCGGTGGCTTCACGGCCCTTCATGATGGGGTCTTCAAACTTGCGTTTAAACTCGGACGAGGTGCCTAATAAGCCAGGGTTCAGCACTTCAGACATTGCATAAAACTCGGAAAGGTTGTTTTGGATCGGCGTACCGCTGAGCATGATCCGCCGGTCGATACCCAGATTGATGATTGATTTGGTTGACTGTGAGTCCACCTTTTTCAGTTTTTGAGCTTCATCGCACACAATTAGGTCGAAATTGCACTTTTTCAGCTCATCTTGGGCGATTCGTAGCCGGTCATACCCAACAAGCATGATGCTGCACCGGCTGTATTTAAAAGTGCCAACGTCTTTTTTCTCATTCATCACATACACGCTGACCCGCATACCCAGCCACCGCTCAAACTCTGCTTTCCAGTTGTGTAGTAGAGTGACGGGGCAGACCACCAACGCGCGTTTCACGACTGGTCGGGCTCCTTTCAGCGGGTTTTGGTTGAGCAAGGTCCAAATCAGCGTGATTGTCATTAGAGTCTTGCCCAGGCCCATCTCATCAGCTAATAACGCACCTTTCCCGCCATTATTCGACTTGCGAATGCCCATAACACATTCATACAAAAACTTTACACCATCGATTTGATGCGGGCGGAGTTTCTTGCCAAGTTGTGGGTCAAGCACCACGTCTATAATTTCTTTGGAGGAGGTGATCCGCGGCATAATGATTGCGTCTTCTTTCAAAGCATACTTGGGCTTGTCGTTACTTCTCGCGGAGAGAATGGTGGGTTGTACTTTAACCTCGACGGGTGGTTGTTTCTTTTCCTGTTCGTCGACAGCCTCCTCGCCTACCAGCACTTCTTTACCGCCAATGACTAGCTTGTCATCGGGGCAGATTCTGTTCACACTTCGCGTGCCTAGAACTTTACCCTTGGCGTTTTTGAGCATCACGCTACAACCTTCTACAATTACCTCACCGTCGTCTGTATATGGTGCTTTGGTCTTGTTTGACGGTTTTCGGAACATGGCTTCGAACCGGATCTTTTTAATTATTGTTGGTGGCGGCTGTTTCTGATGCTTTTCTGGGCATGGATTCTCTATGACCTCAAAGTCGTCATCGTCATCGCTCACATCCAGTTCAATCGTTGGTATTCGTGATTTCGTGGCAGGTTTGGGCGGAGGCGATGGTGGCGGTCGATAGACTGGTAGAGGTGATACAACTTCAGTTGGACGGTTAGAAGACGTTGGACGTGGCCCGCCAGACTCGTGTTCCAATTCCTCGTCGTTTATGCAGATTTCCCATTCACCGAACCGAAACTCCGCGTCTGGCTCAATCTTGCTGCGGTCAATGGGCTGTCGCGTCAGATACACGCCGTCTTCGTCGCGTAAAATCGCTTGATCTGTGACACATGTCGGCACTATCAGTTTCCCATCCATTTCCCAAGTCTTGTTCTTTTTCATTGTAGGTTTGCGTAACAGTACAGAATACTTCCGCTTATTCGTGGCAGGCGCCCTCCGATTAGGCGTCTGTGGGTGTCTAGGCGATGATAATACTGACGACACCAACGAGTTGTTGGATTTTTGATACTTGGACTGTAGCATAGGTATCCCGTTTGGTAAGCTACGTTTCGTGGACGGGTTGAGTCCTCCATCATTGTTTTTCCTCGGGAGCATGTGTCGTGTCGTGTGGGTAATAATTTATGAATCGATTAAGGAAGGGGAAAGGAAAGAAGAAAAAAAAAAAAATTTGGTGGACGCGCGCGCGTTTTTATATATGGTGGGAGGAGTAATCTCGAGCTGTTTTAGATGTGTATGTCTTCAGTGTTGCTGCGTTTTTTACGAATTGAGAGAATGATCCCCTGTGCCTAATATATCCCCCTGAACTATGTGATCCTTAGTCGGTCTCAAACAATGGGATGGGTTACGACTATTTATGGTCGTATGCAAGCACGGCTGTGCAAATTCAAACATCCCAAATAATCGGGGCTCCGACCTGATGATGGCGCGGCCCACTACATTGAAGGAAGAAAAAAAAAAAAAAAAAAAAAAATTTCGGGAAAATTTTGAGCCTCAGCAAATTTATCACAACCCACACATACACACAATCAACAAATGGTTCTTAAATCAACACCAGGTGCCAACATCCCGACGTACCAAGTCGCGGGTACAAACGCATCGCGTATCATTCCAGACTGGCTTATCAAGAAACGGAAAAAGTCACTCAAAAACGATCCTGATTTTGCGTCTCGTCTCGAACTTGTGCAGGATTTTCACTTTGAAGAAGCATCCAACAAGATCAAAGTGACCAAGGATGGGCAGTACTGTCTCGCCACAGGCACTTATAAACCACAAATCCATGTCTACGACCTGAACGAAATGTCGTTAAAGTTTGATCGGCACACTGACAGCGAGAATATTGATTTTTGCATGGTCTCTGACGACTGGACCAAATCCGTGCATTTACAAAGCGACCGATCCCTCGAGTTCCATGCACAGGGCGGCGTGCATCACCGTACACGTCTGCCTCGTTATGGCCGTGCGCTTGCTTACAACCCTTCTACATGCGATGTCATAGTTGGGGCGGCCGGCAAGGAAGTTTACCGACTAAATATCGACCAAGGGCGGTACCTAGCACCATTCGAGACTGAGAGCGAGGGTGTAAACTCGCTAGATATCAACCCTATGCACGGGCTCATGTCATTTGGTATGGAAAATGGCACTGTAGAGTTTTGGGATCCTCGAACTAGACAGCGGGCTGCTTTGATTGAAGTTTGCAAGGGTGCTGCTACTAACATCGGCGAGGGGGTTACTGCGTGCAAGTTCCGGAAAGACGGGTTGAATTTCGCAGCTGGTACGCATGAAGGCGAGACCATGCTGTTTGATTTGCGGTCGCCAGAACCGCTCGTCACCAAAGACCAAGGGTACGGATTTCCAATCCAAAACATTGAGTTTATGGACACGCAGAGTGTTAGTGATAAGGTGTTGACGGCGGATAAACGGATTGTCAAGGTGTGGGATCGGTATGACGGCGAGCCATTCACCTCTTTTGAACCTAGCGTGGATATTAATGATGTGGAAGTAATCCCAGACTCTGGTATGATCTTTTTGGCCAACGAAGGGCAGCCAATGCACATTTACTACGTGCCGGCTATTGGTCCGGCTCCTAAATGGTGCTCTTATTTGGATAACATTACTGAAGAGAATGAAGAAAAGGGCGAGACTTCAGTGTATGAAAACTTCAAGTTTGTCACCCGGAAGGAACTACAAATGCTCAACTTGGGCCATCTCATTGGCAGCAATGTTGTCAAGAGCTATATGCATGGTTACTTTATCAACAAGGACTTGTACGACCAGGCTCGTGGTATCGCTAATCCATTTGCGTACCGAGAACACCGAGAACGTGAAATTCAACGAAAGATTGACAAGCAACGTGAATCTCGAATCAGATCGGCCGGCGCAGCTGGTGCCAAGGTCAAGGTCAATAAAGGTCTTGCCGCCGAAATCTCTTTGCAAGACCACAACAAGACTGCTATTTTGGAAGACGATCGGTTCAAGGCTTTGTTTGATAACCCTGCATTTGAAGTTGATTTGGCCAGTCGAGAGTACGCTGCTAAGATTAGATCTGCTGATCAAGCCGCTGCGTTTGAGGCTGGTAGACAAAATACTTATGGCTTGACTGCCGTGGAACGTGAAGAGTTGAGTGACAAGGAAGGTGATGAGTCTAGCTCGGAAAGTGAGAGTGAAAAGTCTGCCAAACAGGTTCAAAAGGAAAAGAAACAAAAGAAACAGGAAGAACGAAGACAACGTCAAATGGAAGAAAAGAAATCGCAGCAGCCCCAAATGCGTGCTGTTTCGAATAAAGTATCTTCCGGTGGTACCAGCCGCTCCTTTGGTGACCAACTTGAAGAAAACCACTATGGGGACGAACTGGACAAACAAGCTGCTGCTTCTACTACAAAGATGGCCAATGGCGACATGGAAATGACCTTTGTGCCGCAAAAGAAGAAACAGACCAAAAAGGTTGACTTTGATGAGGAGGAAGATGAGGAACGAGCTGCTACTAGCGGGCGAAAGAAACAACGTCACGCTTCAGACGTTCGTCGCGCTAGTAAGAATACTTTTAGAGGTATGTAATGTAATTGAAAAGAAGACACAAAAGTATGAAATTTTAACTACTGATTTCTTTTTTCTTAATTGTGGGGAAGAAATGATTGTACCACATGTTGCGCACTTCAGGGTTTTAGTGCGCCGTAGAAGGGGGATTGTTCCCAACGGCCTATGCGCGTTTGTATCAAAGCTATCCATATATGGCAGTCCCCCCTTTACTCGAGACCAATTTTTTTCATATAAAATTATTATCCTACAAGCGTGTACACCCCGGTTCGTGTTGTATCCCTTAAAACTAGTGTGAAATTATATAGTTATTCTGAAAAGCTTAAGGATTTGAGGTTTCGATGATTCATCCCTGTTTGCGCCGTACTTATTGGGGGGGGGGGGGGGGGGGGGGAGGTTGGCCAGTGACTCTCAGAATATATAAACTGGCGAGAACGTTATATAACAATTGATATGTGGGATTGTTTCGTGCTAAGGTCTCCGTTAATGAACCGCACGCGGGTTTCAATGATCAAATTTTAAGTGCCATATGATATCGATCGATCGGCCTCGGTAGATGTTTTCAATTTAAGCATGTCTCAAGCTGCTTGTTTCATGACCTTTTTTCTCGTTATATGTAACAATTCAATTAATTGTTAACGGGGCGGGAGTACTACGTAGCTAGTACGCGTAACGTCCCGAATATCATTGTTCAAACCTGTCCATAGCTGCAGTTTCATGTATGTACACGGTCTAGCATCGATCGAAATTTGTCGGATGGATGCACATGTTGACAGGCCGGTTACTGTAGCCGACTATAGATAGGGAAATAGGGGGCTTCAAAACATTGTTGATAGGCCTCAAAACGCCCATGATCACGTGCACGATGGTAGAAAGGTTACGTCAAAATCCTCACCGTATTGGTCAGATTAGGTATTTAGATCGCGATGATTTTTATCACATGGTTGATGGCAAAGGATCCTCTCGAGGAGAGAATAATATAATATATAATTAGATTGATCGAGGTTCTGTCTATATTATAAACCCTAGAGAGTTTTGTTCCATGGCATTGGAATGAGCTCTAGCTCTAGCTCGAGATCTAGATCTAGATCTCGACGTAATTAATAGCTTACATGTCCTTGAACGACAAGCATGTGCACCGTTGTCGATGTACAGTCCATGGCAGCGCTACGTGTATATATACCTTAAGAATTCATATATATATTATAAACTATATTATTAAGTAGTTACGCAAGCTTATAATTAATATCACATATGCCTAGGCTAGGTATATAAGGTTACATATATTATAAATTTAAATCCAGGGCGGTCGATGATCATTCATTGTATCAATATATATATACCTTGTACATGTGCACGTACGTAATTATTTAAGCTTGTCTATATATAGGGTCTCAAACTCGATCGAGATCTCGAATAACGTATACTATATAGCTATAGTAGCTAGCTATAGCTAGTCGACTAGGATATATATATATAATATACGCGTACATCAATTGTGCCCGACCGTCGACAGTAAGGCGTTATGCAGGCCGGCGTCAGCTTAAGAATATTAAGGAATTGAATATATATATATAATATTATATATAATATTATATATTATATAAGAAATTTCGAGTGCGCGCTTTATACTTACGCTTTCAATGATCAATATTGCAATATTTATCATGATCGATATATCTATCAATTGAATTCTATCTATATATATCTCTATATATATATATATGCCATATGGCACGCGTACGTCTTACGTAGTATTGCACTTCATTCTTGCATAATTACTTAAGCTTAAGAAAATATTTTCGAACGTCCGCGAGCTCTAGAAAAATTAATTCAACTCAGGCATGCATGTATGGGTGCACGTACGTCATAATATATATATATATATATATTATAATAAGTGTATATATACTGAATTGCCATGCATATGTATTGAATTCTTAAGCACTTACGTATAATTAAATGGCAAACTATAGTCACCCGAGGCCTCAATCCCGCCCGGGCCCTTAAAATCGATACCTCTAAACTGTCACGTATATAGACCAACGTATTGTTTTGACTAACGATGCGGACCCGGCCTCAAATGGGTACGTACTAGTCTACAAGAGAAAATAAAATACACGATTAATTTTCCAATATTCTGATCTCAAGCGCTCGAGCTGAATATTAATTCTTAAGCGCACCTGCAGGTCCGATAAATAATAAATATATCGTTTCTAGCGCTCGCTTGCATGCACAGCTCCCACGTACGCGGGTCCATGCTTTGACCGCTCAACGAATCACATGTGAGCGCGCCAGCTTCGGCTGCGTGGATACGTATAAAATTTAAAATTTTAAGAAGCGAGGCGGGTTATATATAGTGAAAAAGAGCCCGCGCGGGCGGGATCTTGAATTTTTACCACACGAATCAAGATCGTAAATTTATAAATATAACTGTCTGAGATGAATCTCAGATCCAGTGGTACGCCACGCGTTTTTTCCTTACACCCTGTTCCAGATCCTTGGGCCTGATCTTGAACGATATCGCTAAAGATGCCTCAAAATAGTATCTAGATCAGCACCACAGGCATTAAAAAAAATTTTTAGATGGTGATGGTTGTTTTGTCAAGGGGTTTGAGCTATATATATTTAAATAATTAGGCCTGGGGCTTTTATTTTTGTATTTTTGCTTTTGTTGCATGCACATCAAAGATTTAGGCTGGGTTTCAAGTTAACAAATTTATTATTTCATGTAGTGTAACCCATATGATTAATTGCCGGGCCCGGGGTTAATTAACATATATATATAGTTAGTTAACGTATACATATACATATGTGCCCTTCAGCATACATATATGTGGCTACCGGCCGGCCAACTCGAGATCTTAGAAAAGAAAAAAAAATTGCTTTTGCCCGGAGCAGTTAATGCTTGAACCCCCTTTCTCTCAACGATGATCGAATCGTTTGCGAGATTTTTGTTAACTTTTTCCCTTCCAAATCTCAAATATATAAATGCATGACATCCCCTCTTCCTTTTTATTTTCCGATTTGTGAAATCTCAACGCTTGCCTTCCGCTAAAGGTCTATTCCATTCATTTCTATATTTGGTTTTTGATAAATCGAATCTATACCCTCCTTTTTCATTCCTTTTATAACCAACACACATCTCTTCTTTTTTTACTCTTTGATAGAGCTGGTAAAGAAAAGATACATTTCTATTAAACAATTTCAATCATTTATTCCAACATACGAGACAAACAAACAAAAAATGTATTCGAAACTATTCAAGTTGGTGGCCACTGGTTTGGCCAGCATTGGAGCTGCGTCTGCGGCATATGATCCCAACGGACATGGCAACTTTGTCTTGTACTGGGGTCAAGCTAGCGCGGGTAGCCAAGAAAGTTTGAAATCATACTGTGATAAAGACGCTGGCGACGTTTTTGTCATTTCATTTCTAAGCAGTTTCGGGCAGGGAAGCTCGACGCCAACCCTGACCGTGTCTGGTTGCGACGGACAAAACTGCCCAGAGATTGGCAACGACATTAAACACTGTCAAAAATCCGGTAAAAAGATCCTTTTATCGCTGGGCGGTGCTTCTGGATCTTACGGATTCCAAGACGATTCGGAAGGCGAGAAGATGGCTGATACTTTGTGGGACATGTACGCAGGCGGTAAAGCCGATAACCGGCCATTTGGCGATGCTCAAGTCGACGGGTTCGACTTGGATGTTGAGAACCAAAACCAAGTAGGTTACGTGGCCATGGTCGACAAGCTAAAGGAATACTACGACTCTGCCGACAAGGACTACTACACTGCTGCCGCTCCACAATGTGTCATGCCAGACGCGAGCTTGAACGACGTCATGACCAAATCCCATATCGACATGGCATTTGTCCAATTCTACAACAACCCATGCGCTATTGGCAAGAGCTTCAACTGGGACGACTGGGTGGACTTTGCCAAGAACAAGGCCTCTAACAAGAACATGAAGCTGTATATTGGTCTACCAGGCTCCCAGTCTGCGGCTGGGAGCGGCTACGTCGCCCCAGAAGAGGTCAAAAAGGCTCTACAAGAAATTGGTGACGAGCCGGCGTTTGGCGGGATCATGTCTTGGGACGCATCTCAAGCATTTGACAATATTATTGGCGGTAAATCATTTGCTGTTCAAATTAAGGACATGGTAGGTGGTGACATGAGCGGTGGTGGTGAAGGCGGCAACGGCGGTCCAGATTCTAACGGCGATCGAAACGGTATCCCAACCATCGTCACTGGTGCTGCAAGCAACCCGTCCTCATTGGCTAGCAGCATTGTCGGTAAACCATCTTCTGCTGCTGATGTCGTTTCATCCGCTTCGGCTGGTAACAACAATGGTGCTGGTGCTTCTGAACCAACCACCACCATCGGCATGACTGAATACGCTTCTCAAACTTCCATCAACCAAGTAACTTCCACTATGGCTCCTCCAGCAGGTACCAGCATGTCAATCAAGGTTTCCGCCTCAAGCACTTCTGCTGCTCCTGCTCAAACCGGTGACAACACCGACAGCGCAGCTCCATCCGGAGCTGCTGGTCAGCCAGTAGACAAGTCCAATATTCCAGACCAGTGTAATGGTAAGGAAGGCGATGAGCTTTCCAAGTGTTTGAACAGCGATATGGATGAAAAGAAGCCTGAAGAAGGTGAATCTTGCGACAAGGAAGGTGACTTGGCTTGCAAGGGTGGCAAATTTGCCATGTGCAATTACAACAAGTGGGTCATTTTTGATTGCCCAGCAGGTACAACCTGTTCGGCTACATCTCAAGGCGCTCAAGCGTTTATTGGATGTGCATGGGAAAAGAACTCGAAGAGAAGTGAGCTTGCAGTGGGTGCTTCTTCAAAAGGGAAATGGAGATTGCCGGGTAAACTTCACGGTGGTGTAGCACACACACTCAATCGTGACATTTCCTAAACAAGTCACAGTGCTGTGTCTCCACAAACTCTCCCACCTCTTGCATTCTCCTTTTTCGCTTCTCTTTTTAGTGGTTGGAAGATACAAAAAAGTCCAGCAGGATCTGTTCTTTTTTCTTCTGCATCAACTGCAAAAATCTTTGTATACCCCCCAAAAACATTTCTTTATGATGATCTATATGTAACGCATAAGTATAAAAGCATTTTACTTTTACTGCCTTGAAAAAAAAAAAAATTAAAAACAAATTGCCACTATAAGTTTATATTTGAGCCGCATGGGACGCTACCATGATAGCTTTCCAAACCAATGCACCCCTTCCTGATAGTCGGTCAAGCGGTTCTCGCTCAATTCCGGGACATATGTTCATAGACAATCTTGACGCCACGTTCCGTAGCGTGAGTGGATGCGGTCGTGTGTCCATCGTTGGGGTGGCCTTTAGCTTGAGTACATTTGGTGCACTCCCTGTAATGGACATACGCAACCTTGGCCAGCGTCGGCCAAAAGAATCGTTTCGGTAATAGCCCAATCGCGATGGCTGCCATTTAATTGATAGCTCGCGTAGCCAAGGACGGCGTCCTTCTGCATCATTGCCGCACCAAACGCCCACGTTGGAAGCATCCACATGCAACTGTGTCACCAAACCTGGTCGGTACGCGTTCGCAATACGGGAGACGAGATCAACAATCGTTTGACCCTTTCAAAACCCGATTGCTGCTCGTCCAGCTACTGTCACTTGACCCCCTTCCGAGTGAGGCGGGACAATGGTTCCGTCACGGAGGAGAATTTTTCAATACATGCCAAAGCTCGTTGGAATAATGCCCGTGCATTTGCATTTGAGGCGTACTCGCTACGACTATTAGAAATGAGACCAGCCTCCTGAAAAGCATCCAGAGTAAGGCCTAATGTTTTCAAAAAAAAAAAATTCCCCTAAATACCTAGGAGGACTATGGTGTACAAGAGAATCATGGTTACTGGTGGAATTTTCGCCAGTTTTGAGTACTTTCTCTTCTCTTCCCCGAGTTTTTCTTTTTCTCGTTGGGCTTGTCTCTTTCTTGGACTTTCTTGGACGAATCGGATCCTTTGGACTTGGACGTTATCCCTTTGATGTACCAACTCGAATCTTTCAAGGCTGTTAGCATCTCCTTAACGTCGTTTAGGTCGCCAATCACTGCCCGCGCGGATTTCGCGTCTACATCCGGAAGAGCCTGGTCAATGATATCCACAAGCTCTTCCGCCGACAGATGCGTATCCGTGGTCAGTCGGGCCACTTTTCGGGAAAGGTAGTCGACGTACGAAACTGGATTGTGAAACTGGCATTTCGTCATGGTGAACTTGCTCCCTGTTCCATATCGCATCGCTTGGTACTCGGGAGTAGATTCTGATCAAATATTTCTTTGCAGCTTCATAATCACCCTTCATCCCACGCTGTTCCAATCGCTCTTGATAATCCGTTCCCAGCAAGTAGACTAGGTAATGGAATTTGTGCAGCGATGAGTGGGTGTTCAAACAAGCTGTTCTCATTTGTCGCTCAAATTCATTGAAGAAGACACGGATTTCATACAAGTCGTGCGCATTGTTGGCAAATCGTTTCCAGATAGGCTTGCCGTCCGTATATTCTCGAAATTCCAATGGAATTTCAGGCCGTTCCTGGCTAGAAAGGCCTTCGGAGTCGGTGACCCCTTTCTGTGACGGTGAAAAATCTTCACCATCATCCCCGTCACCTCCGATGGTCTCAAAGGCAAACTCAATACCATGTTTCTCAAAAACCGTCTTGACCTCGTCGACCATGGTATTTAGTTCTTTGAAAACATCTTTGATATTTTGCGCAGTGTCAACGTTAACGAGACTGTGTCCCGTCTTTTTTAAAATCACTTTAGGTGTCCCCATGTTACGGGGCGGGTTTGATCTTAGTAAGACCAAATTGTGTTAATGTCAAGATGGAGGTTATATATAGCTACGCGGTATTTGTCTTTAGCCTATCCGCCCTCAGGGTTACCCGGACTTAATTAAGGGGGGTATCCTCGTGAATTTCCGAGTCGAGATAATGTTAGATCTGCTTCTGATAAAACAAACTAAACTAAACTCTAGATTATCAATATAGTATATACGGTGGGTTGGGTGTGTAGATTTTTGAGCAAAGGCCAATTACGTACGTATCTACGCGATATACCAAAGATTTCGACGTTGCGCGGGATCCAACCGGTCTCTTGCGAAGCTAAGCTTATAGAGGGAATTACATGTAGTAGAATAGTAATAGCTCCACCGGTTTACCTCTCAGGCTTCCAATTGAGGGGGGTTTAAGTTTCCTGTTAACTTATTGAACCATTTTTTAACACAGTATATTGGCACTTTAGAGCTTGTATACCTGTCTTTTTTTTTTTTAGGGGGTAGGTTTACCCCGTGTTACCATAATATTGATCAGTCGACGTCTATTCTGCCACCTGTAGCTCGCACAATCTATATTCGCATTCAAAGTATAAAAGACTGCGGGCATTTGAAGCGCGCTCTAAAAATTTTGAGATCTCGAGGGGGGGGGGATCGCGACGATATAAGTGGTTGGTTTACGGAGGTATATCTACGCGAGCTCATTCCAGGAGAACGCGTATACTTATGTTTCGCTGACGCATGGGTAAATAAATGCCAGTATACGTACTGTGAACGGCTGTCTCAGATGTTTCCCCGCCGCGGCACCAACCGAATTTCGCCAGGGTTTGAAAATCATTAATGATTGGAGACCGTTTTTTTTTTGGTAAAGTTCACTTTTGTTTTAAAGTTGAACAATCTTCCAGTCTTTCTTTTAACACAATGCACTTTACTATCCTCAAGATATTGGTTTTGGGTCTGTCAACCTTTGGCCTAGCTGTCGCTAGGTACAACCCAGACAGACATGACAATGTTGTCATATACTGGGGTCAAGCCGCAGGAAACACTACACAAAGCAGCTTGGCCAGCTATTGTGATGAACAATCCGGCGATGTGTTTGTCGTTTCTTTCGTTGACCGATACGGAACCGGGTCCAAGAAGCCAATCGTCGACTTGGCTTCTTGTGATGGTGACGTCTGCAGTGATGTTGGTGCTGACATTAAGCACTGTCAAACTAAAGATAAGACTGTAATGCTATCTCTAGGCGGCGGTGTCGTCAACTATGGTTTTGACGACAACAAGCAAGCCGAAGAAACTGCCGACTTGTTGTGGAATATGTACGGTGGCGGTGACTCTGATGACCGTCCATTCGGCGATGCTGTGTTTGACGGTTTCGACTTTGACTCTGAAAATAAGGACCAAACTGGTTACGTTGCTTTGGCTAACCGATTGGAACACCATTTTGATGGCGGGAACTACGTACTGTCTGCCACCCCTCAATGCTATCTGGGCGCTGGCCAAGACGAATCGGTTGGCCAATTGCTGGAAAACGCCAACATTGACTTTATGAATATTCAATTCTACAACAACCCTTGTTCATTGAAGGGCGCGGACTACAACTGGGCCCAATGGGTAACGTACGCCAAGTCAAATTGCAAGAACAAGAACATCAAATTGATGATGGGCTTGCCAGGTGATGTCCAATCAGCCAGGTCAGGGTACGTGACTCCAAAGGAGTTGAAGGAATCTGTCAAAGCCATCACTGATGGCTCCTTGACTGGTGTCATGTTGTGGGATGCTGCCAATGCTTACTCTAACATCATTGATGGTGAGACTTATGTTTCTCTCGTCAAGGACATTTTGGTAGGCGGCGACAAAAAGTCCAATGATGATAGAGGCCCAGCCCAAAATGAAGAATGTGGAAACGAAGGTGAAACCACCTGTCGAGGCGGCAAATGTGCCGTCACTGACTGTGGCTCTGGTTCCACATGTTGGGACGCGATACGGGCCAACGATCAAGTACGCGCTGGCCACCACCACCACCACCATCGCTACCACGGCGTTCACAATATTTCTGTCAACACCACCTCTGTTTAAAACCCGAAAGTGGTCTGATTAATGATACCTATTTTTTCCTTCCTTCTTTCGGTTTTCTATATTTTCCCCCGCGCATTTTCTACGGAAAATATTTTATTAATTAGTGATTATGATGCCTGCCATTGGTTACATCATATACCTCCCGATCCGGAGCTCCGCTCATCAGTTTCCTTGTTTATCTTTCGCAACAAACCTTTTTTTTTTTTTTTTTTTGGCTCAGAGTTGCTTTCGTATTATAAAATACTGCCACTCTCTCTTTCTCTCCTCAGGGTAGAGGAAGAAAAAAAAACTATATAAATGAGGAGAATTCCCCACTCATGTCGTGTCTTGCTGCGTCATCAAGCAAATTTACTATCACGAACCATGTCTAGCACCGCCACCACCACAACAGGATTAAAGATGAACCCAAGCTCATCGTTTGACGGGCTTGGTATGCAAGTTTCCCCAGAATACAAAAACATCAAACGACCCACCGCCAAGACGATGGAGACGTTGTCTGAGCTACTTGCCAAGAACAATAAGCAGTTCGCCACATTGTTTGAAGGGTTCAAGCACAACCACATGCCGCACGCTCTTATTAGCTTTTACTACCTTGGGGCAGAGTCGGAGCGGCTTGAAAAACTATACAATGAGCTTAAGGGCCAGCTAGACCCGTGGGTGGATTCCCCCGGTGCGATTACGGAAAAAAACTGGACAGAGCATCTCGGTGATACCAAATACGAGACTGCATATCATAGCTTTTTCCACGAGCAACTGGCGGCCCTCTCCGGCGACCACAAGGCACTTGTCAAAAAGTTTGTTGTTGATGGTGATAAGAACCTGTTCCCGGGGCTAGTTGGTGGATTGCTCCACCCATTGATCCATCTAGGGTACGCGGTTGAGGTTGAATCTGGTGTAGTTGCAGTTGAGGCGCTGTGCCTTGCTGCTACACAGTATATGGACGTTTGGCCGTATATTCAGGAAGACGTGTCTGTCGAGAAAACTTCCAACGTTGCGGAGATTATGGATGAGATTCGGAACGATGTTGATTTTGACGGGCTGGTAACAAGGCCACGGTCAATGTCCACCGCTTCGTTGATGAAGGCTCGCCCAGAAAAGTTTCGGTACTATGCCAACCGGCTGGTCATTGCCGAAGACGCAAAGACCCAGATCCCAGAGCTGATGCATAGTGCAACGACATTGTTTGCGGCATCGCATAAAGACGATGATAAACAGTTTGATTTCTTCATCCTACACGCGCTAACTTCTCTGCACTCGGCTGCCGAGATTATCATGAGCTCAAAGTATGAGGACATAATCCCACAGTCTCTTCAGCAGGCATTGATTAGACAGACGTGGGCCGTGATTGTTGGTGTGTATATTATCCAGATGCGGCCGCGTGTTGATGTCACTCGGATCGAGCGGATTAGCCTGCTTAACGGGTCTATTGAAGAGTCGTGGGAACAGGCAATCAAGCTCGCCCTACACGGTGAAATGTCTCACGATGAGCACTTTTGTAAAGTTATCCGAGCATTGATGTTTGCTGAGGTGGTCAATAACGACAAATCCGGGTACTTTGCTCGTGTGGCGTATGACTTTGCTACCGAGTTTACCAAGATTGGTGGCTACGTTGGCGGAGGCACTGATAAACATACGCTGGATATTAAGGCATAAGTATGTGTAAGAATATTTCTTTTCTTTTTTTGAGTCTAGAAGCTTTCAGTGGTTGCAGCAACTACTCCACTGCAGCCATAATTGCTAACTCTTGGTTTGATCATTGATCAATGTCTTTTTGAAACGTTGAAACGTGATTAAAATTCTATAACCCAAAAATATATATGTAAAAAAGATGCAGTAAAAGTGAATAAATAAGAAAGTAAAAAGAATAAAAATGTCTATAAAAATGTTGGTGTAAAAATGCTTTGGATGTGTGTGTGTGTGTATCGAGTAAGAGTATCAGATTACTGTTGCAAGCTTTGCATACCAGCAGCATAGGCTAGATACCATGTTCGACTGGCCCCGCCATCAAGCTTTTGCTCATCAAACTGGTCGCTTGTAAAGAACTTGTACGACGACTCGGCATCAAACAAAGCTTGGTTGATTCGCAAAATACCATTCCATCCGCCCTCAACGTCATCAATCACTGACTTCAGCTTCTGGTCCCACTCCTCCTTTACAAAGTCGGCTTCTCGGGTCAAGGCCGAAGATGGAGTGACTGGGAGCATGTGAATACCTTGGATGTACTCAATGTTGTTGCCAAAGTAGGTGGTGTGATCGAGTTGGTTTTCAAACGTGATACCGGCCACCTTGTTCTTGATAAAGTTTTGTGGTTGGTTCTTGTTGTCGTCCTTTAGGTAAAAGTAGTTGTTCAAGCTTCGTTTCAATACGGAAAGCATCAAATCACCACGAGCTTCCATAGCCTTATCACCAGAGACTTGTCCCCACAGCTTCATGCCGTATGCAAAGTTGGAATCTTCAGAGGTGGACTCTTCATTCTTACCACCAGCGCTGGAGAACATACCAGAAGCCCAGGAGTGACCGTTGAACCAGTCAAAGTTTCGCCACACTGGCAAGTGAGTGTCGTCCTTGGATGGATTGGCTACATCTCGGACCAGGGAGTTGACCCACTCCTTATTCTCCTCGGCCCAGTTGCCGCCTTGTTTCTTGTCTAGATACCCAATCACGGCCGCAGTGTGGATTAAGTACCCGTAGTGGAAGTGGTGGTCATTGTAGTACGGAGCGCCATAATCCTGCATAGGGTCGCCGTCTTGGCCAGCGGATGAGGTCACGCCCTTCATCTTGGTGTCGTACATTAGCGGGGATGGTTGCTTGTTGGAAGTGTACATCTTAAAGTTCTCCTTCAACCCGTCCAAGCCAGTCTTGGTCAGCTCCTCGTCCTTCAAAATATCGCTGGCAACTAGCGTAATGTACGCGTACTTGTCAAACGCCTTGCCTGCAGTGTATGTGGATGGAATGTCAATCTGCCCGGAAATATTTTGGGATAGATCCTTGGTGGCGCTTTCCTTGATAGTCTTTAGCACATCATCGCTCCATTTTGGGTCAGCATTGTCCTCGGACCATGGCAGCCATTGCAAGGAAGTATGCAGAGTCTCGGCCATGATGAACTTGTCGGTTTGATATCCAGTCATCACACCCTTGGTGGTAGAGTCAATGGTCGCGTCAGTAGCAGAGTCTTGCATCTCCTTGGTGAAGGATTGCACGTGGTGAGGTAGAGCCCATAGGAGAGGCTTGTTGGAGGAGGATTTGCCCTTGGTGTTGTAATTGATGGTGTAAACTCCCAAATCGTCTTGGACAGACGCGTCAACGTACGCGTCTGTAACGTACATTCCGGCTGTTTCGTCAATAACCTTATCAGCCTTGTCTGGAATGACCCCGACTTGGATGACTGCATTGTCAACCTTCTTGTCACCGACAACAGTGGTGGCGTTTTGCATCTTGAGGCTAACGTCGCCGGTCACATAGACACCCCAGGTGGCACCATTGCCTAGCTTGGCCACGTACTTGGTCACGCCATCTGCTAGATCGGAGGAGTCGGCCTTGTCGAATGACTTGAACATGACTTGACTGTTGAGCTGCGGCTTGAGGTTTTCGTACTCGGCAGTTACCATGCCCATGCCTTGTGCCATTGGTAGAGTGAGAGAACCGTCGTTGGATGAGATGGTGGCAGAGATGGAGAATGCGTCAATGTCAGAAGAGCTAATCTTCATGGAATCGGCGCTCATCCCATCTGCGGAAAACACCATAGACATGATGCCGACCGGGTTGATGTAGTACTTGACTGGATCAGCTTCTGGATCAGGTCCATATACCTAGTAAAATTAGTTAGCAATTTATTATTCATGGGGAAGGGGGGAACTGGACTGAACATACCCGTTCGGAAAACGTAGAGTGAGACACGGCCATACCGCTGTACCCGGTAATGTTTGACCACCAAGTCACGTATGGTTGAGCATAGTTTTGCAAGTTTTGATCGTCTAGAAACAGGTTGGAATAAAACTTGTTGGTCTGGATTGGGCCGTCATTGGAACCCACACCTTCTGGCAACGGCAATGTAATCTCCTTTCGTGGGAATAGTTCTGGAACCTCTTCAGTGGAGATGGCGTTCATGATTGGTCCATTTTTATAGTACTTTTCACCGCCAGTGGCTGATGGTAGAGCGGTTTGAGATGGCTTGGATAGCGTAGGCATAGACACAGACTTATCACCGCCTTCAGTACCAGCTGGTGTTGACGATGGCGGTGGAGCTGGTGCGGCTTCAGAAGATGATGCTGGTGGTGGTGCTGCTGCAGGTGGTGCTTCAGAAGATGCTGGTGGTGGTGCTGCTGCAGGTGGTGCTTCAGAAGATGCTGGTGCTGGTGCTGCTGCAGGTGGTGCTGCCGCTGCTGGTGGAGCAGCTCCGGAAGACGCTGGTGGTGCTGCAGCTGGTGGTGGTGGTGGTGCTGCTGCTGCAGCTGGAGATGAAGTAGCAGCATAAGCATGCGGAGTGGCATCCGCTGTCGATTCCGGAACTGGTGGTGGTGATGGAAGAGTGTTGTTTGAAAACTTGAAATTGTTCATCGGCTTGACATTGTTGATGGAGGTGGGAACCGATTCCTCACAATCGCCCCGACGCCGAAGGTCCGACGCGTCGGCGGTAACCCCGATGCGCTCAATCAACCCAAATGGGTTCACCACGGATGTAGTGGTCAACGGGTCTGGCGAGATGGTCACAGTCTTGTTCACAGTGGCAGTGATTTCATCACGTGCGTGCAACTGCTGAGGCTGGTAGATGGCAGCCCCATTCACACTCGAAATTGCAGCCCCTAGTAGAAGCAAGACAGATGTGGTTAGCTCCTGATGCTTCATTGTTTGTTGTAGTAGTAGTAGTGGTAGTAGTGGTAGTAGCTGATGTTGATAAAAACTTGAATTTGGAACGGATTCTACCCGTCTAATATACTCCTTTCTGGAAATTCGAGAGGTCGGATAGGTAATAGTAGTCTCCTTTCTGGAAAATACACAAAGTCGGGTTTTTGGCACGGTTCCACTGATTTGGTACTTTGCAACCACACAATTTATAGATCGGAGATGTTGTAGTGGTATAGATATATATCGTAAAAGTAGAAAGCCATCAGGATGGATGCGAGAGGCTGGTTATTTATAATGAAATCTTAAGTTTACTATCGCATCGTATCGAAAGTATCACAATGGGGTGCACATGCTACGATCTCCCTTTTTTTTTTTTTTTTTTTTTTTTTTTTTTTTGAGGATCATCGCTGAACAGACCAGTATAACAAAACAGCTAGAGCGTCTAGGACTGTCGCCCTCAAAGGGGGTGTCTTACTAGGCTTTAGACACTATAGTCTGTTTAGACTCTTAACTATACCCTACATGGTTTCCCATCACATTACGATTGTCTTGCTACACACGCTCTTCGCCAAAGAAGAAAGAAAGAAAATCACATGGGGATGTGCATTCCAACATTAGCACATAATTTTAGCATCACACCATATATATCTCGAACACAATGGTGGCCGACTGCAGGGATTTTGGTTGAAAAAAATTTGCCATTAAGTACCAGCTTGAACTGTTTGAAAGAAGACGATCCTTGAGGCTTGTGAGCCGTTCGATCGGCGCGCGCGAACCCACCTCCCCAATAACCTCACGCGCGCACTAAATAGATTTGAAAAAAAAATAAATAAAAAAAACACCGGTCCCCCACCGGTGGCCAGCGTAAGCCGCAGATCGAAGATGACGATGGCGATGGGTGGAAGGTGATCGTAGCGTTAGAGGATAAAACAGTGATAGACATCATTGATATTCTCCATGTGCGCACATGGCTGAAACTCACGTTTCCGTATTTGATGGAACACGGCAGAAGAGAAAACGATTGAAGATCAAACTGGCTGCCCCTCATGATCGGGAATCATTGAACGTTTGATGAGAAGCACACCTCACTTCATTCAAAAGAGTGGTTTGAAAGATTGAATTGATAAGAAATAAATAAAAAAAAAAATTTTAAATGCGCCAAGATGCTCTATGCATGCTAGAAGACTAGTATATACACGTGCACTAACATCACGCCCGCCCGCGGAAAAGAAAAGTAAAAAGGGGGCGATCCACAAACGGGGAATTTTTTACAACCTGCCTCATTATTTTATTTCCTCAACTATAATTGTCTCAGCTTGTTGTCTCAGCATTCGTATTGGTTTCGGAATCATCCACTGGATCCATAAAATCCTCGTCGTCGTCAATCAACCCAGCAACACTCTGCATCAGTTGTTCCAGATCTTCATCGTCATCACCACCGTCGGCGTCAGCGTCGGCGTCAGCATTGTCGGTGCCCAGATCTTCACCCTGTTGTGACTCGGCCACCGTATTTGCAGTGGCGGTGGAAACTGGAACGGACGATTGAGGAGCCGCATTGGCTGATGATGATGATGATGATGGCCTTGATCCTAGTGCTGAAGACGGCTGTCCCTGATCAAGCGACGGATCAACCTCGCCACCCAAACCGCCCAGTGCAGGATCGATTGTAGGATCGTGATGATGATTGACCGTATTCGTATTCGCAGTAGTAGTAGAAACTGATGGTGCAGCCGCAGCAGCAGCCACTGCCGGAGGCTGTGGAGCCGCCGTTGTTTGCGCGTGAGCTTGATTCTGAGCCTGTGTCGAAACTGACCGTCGTGTAATCGTTGTAGCATCACCAGGCAGTGGTGAATCAGATGGTGCTGGTGTACGGCCAAGTCTGTTAGCAACTACCATCATTCGTTGTTGTTGCTGCTGTTGTTGTTGCTGTGATGGTGGCGGCGGTGGCGGTGGCGGTGGCGGTATAGACGTTGGTGTCGCCTGCTTGTGGTTAACCTTCATGGCAGCCTTTGTTCGTTTCCCGCCTCGACGAGCATCACCACTCACATAGTTCAACACTCGTGGGAGTTCCAAATTGTTCTTGATGAAAAATAGCTTCAAGTTCCGCGCCTTGTCCTTCAGTTGGACTTGAGTTCGGTTTTTCAAAACCTCCGAAACGGACCCACCGGGCCCATAATATTCCAGAATCTGCGCCCAGTGAGGTCCCTGCACTTTATCCAACCCATTCATCAATGCCGCCTCTTCATCCTTGGACCACGTGTTTCGCAAAAATTGCCGCCCGCCAGTATGCGTTGTAGACGCCGGGATATTCATAGGCGGCAGGTCTTGCTGCGTTTTTGAGCTCGTTGCTCGTGCTTTTTGATACGTTTCTGCAGTAGATACTTGAGCAGGAGCTGGCCGTGATGGTGGTGGTGGTGGTGGTGGTGCTGGCGGTGCTGGCGAAGGTGCTGGCGCTGGCGCTGGTGGGGCCGGTGGCGGTGGCGGCGGTGGAGTCGGGGTAGGCTGATGCTGATGCGGCGGCTCATTTCTCGACGGTTCGGCAGTAGCCTCTCGAGTAGTCACCGCCGAAGATGAATGACGTGTTTGTTCTTGCTCATGCTGCTGCTGTTGTTGCTGCTGTTGTATTTGTTGCTGTTGTCGGCCAGCTAACATTGCTTGTCCTGGCGTTCGGCTGGCGATGGCACGACTAGCCGTATTGACGCGAGAAAGCGTATTGACTTTAGCGCCACGCTTCTCATTCGACAAGTTCCATACATGATACGACCCAGCCTTATGCTGGGTGACTGTATCCGGCCGTGGTTTAGGTGCTGGAGCGACGGCTGTCTTGATTGGTTCTGCAACCGCCATACTGCGTTTACAAGTCACGCTATCCAAATGCTTGACAATATAATCATGGACATTGGCGGCAAATATCTTGTACGGATACTCATCGGCCAGGTTATCAGCCGAAGACTTTTCCTTCAAGTAATCATGACGGTTCTTGCACCGTTCACCAAACCCCACCTCATGTTGGGTCAGCCCACCCCGTGCCTCCGCTGCTGGTCGTTTCCCCAAAATTTTTGCCATATTTGCAGGGAAAAGCTCGTCTAGAATCCCATCCAGAGGCTTCTCCAGTTCATCTTTATTGCTCAGCGAGAGGATATACGCCTGGGTTTTCAGCTCGAGAAATAAAGACCCGAGCATTTTGAAAAGCCGGCCGTTATGGCCAACAAACGAGTCTAGAAAGTAATCATTCAGGTCAAAAAACCCAATCTCCAGTGCGCCAAGCACGCCGCATACAAACGTGGCGAGATTGACACGCTGCAACACTGCCTTTTGCGCATCGCTTCGGCACACTTGGTACAGATTCGACGAGGTGAGGAACGTATTCTCCTCGCCATAGATGCGTTTGGTAGTCTCAAATAACGTCAGAAGAGAGTCAAAAATCTGGCAGTTTTCAGAGTCAACGTCACTAAGCATATTAATCGTCTCGTCGAATGAGGTCAGGCTGAGCTGAGTAAGGATCTGGCATGCCAGGTTGTCCAGCAGCGGCAGGCTGTTTATGATTGTGAATGCCTTGTTGGGAGAGTAGGCCAACCGAAGCTTCTTGGGCAGTGGTTCTGGCGACTTTTGCTTCTGTTTCTGTTTCTGCTTCTTTTTCTGTGTAGTGGTGGTCGTGGCTGCAGGAGCAGGAGCAGGGGTAGTAGCAGGAGCAGGAGCAGTGGCAGGAGCAGTGGCAGGAGCAGTGGCAGGAGCAGTGGCAGGAGCAGCGGGTTTTGAAACCGGTGGAGTAGGCTCTTGAGAAGCCTGCTTGTCCCTTTTTTCCGTGGTGCTCTCCAGCAAACCTTCCAAATGCCCTGCCAAAAACTGCAGTTGCTCTTCGTCTTCCAGACCCTCCATCAGGTCGTCTACATCAACGTCATCATCATCGTCGTCGTTGTTATTATTAATATCATCATCATTCGCGTCGTTACGGTTAGTAGTGGCAGTAATATCGTTGTTGTTGTCTACACGCTGTCGCTTTGCCGGTGTATCGTCTTCATCGTCACCGCCACCAACGCTGCGTTTCTTCGGGTCAGCGGTCAGTGGCGGCTGCGATGATGGTTCGTAGCTTTCCGCTTCACCCACTGCGGCCTCATCGAGCGGCGTAGACGCGTCTTTTTCAGACATTTTGGATGATGGTTGATATTTCGTGATGCAAAGCCCTAATGGGAATTAATGATCAGAAGTAGTATCGAGAGACGTTTAGGGTTTGCTCCCAACAACCTTCCCCTCCCAACCGGTTTTTTGGGAGCGAAAATTTTTCCTCCGCTTCGTGCGCGCGAGCCTTAACAAGAGAAGTACATTTCAGAACAGGACAGATATTTAAAGTCCGGCTTATTTCCGTGAAAGGAATTGTGGTTTTATGTGGTTTATAAATGACAGATGGTTTTCACAAATTCATTGTTATAGACAAGTTGCACCATATATAGCTGCTCTTTTATACCGTTTCAGCTGGTGGTATATAAGCCCGCGAAGAAGACGCTCTCAACCAGTAGATGGGAGAGTGTTGAGTCTGACTGGTGTGTATGAATTCACCTTATCCCAAAAAGCCGCTTGAATTGTTTCAGCCAATTGCGCGCGCGCCACCCCGGCCCCCTACTTGAAATACATCTGACTGTGTCAGGGTCAGTCAAAAAGACTAGTTCGTAGTGCCTTGAATGATACAAGCTCAATTGTAGTGACAGGGTTCGTTCATCCATGTTCATAATTTTATCAGGGGGGGTCGTATGAATAGTGAATAGAGGTGTAATGCAATATATAAACCAAAATGCAATTCCCACGAAGGAAGAGCCGTCAACTGCACACATTTCGACGCTTGCGCGCTACCCATTTCTGCTCGACAATTGTTCTTCAGCATACCCGTATTAGCACTACTCCACCATAGTTTCAACTTTGGCACTACATATCCCACGAGTTCTCTCACCCAAGGTTATAAACCCGCAAGCTTGGTCATCAGTCAGCCGCAGCTTCATCCACGCGTATGTTATAAATATTATCACGTGCATTTTAGACTGCCTCAACTATCCGGTACTCAAAATGAACCACACATATATCTACCTTAAACCCATGAACGCATGAACGCATGCTCTCATACGGTTGGGGCATTGTATTCATGTACGTACACGTCTGTAGATACACGCATGTCACGTGGTGCGGTCTTCCAGGTACACCAACAGGACCTAATAACCGTATAACCGTCCCACGAGAATACAAACCAGTTATGTAAACACTGTAGAATGCTTCCAGTCTCGTCTTATGTTCAATGAGATTGCTTAGTGATGTCTCCACAGGTGAAATACAGGCGGGTGGACCTATTACTACGTTGGCCACTTTAACTTTACAGTCCCATAATATCCTCGCTCCCCCCAAATATACATACTACGGGATAGCGTGGGAAATAGACACTCCTTTGCCATACTAAACCACGTTATCTGCGCACCATGTTAGATAGTTGGGAGATCGGCGAAAAACCAACCTCCCAACGCTCCTCCGTCAAATCTCTTACTCAATACTTTTTTTGTAGCGATTTAATCCAATGCGATAACAGCAGCCCTTTCTCTTCCACACAAAAAAACACACACGCACAAACACATGAACTACATCAAAAGGGCAGTATACGGGCCAGACCCACAAGAACAGAAACGGAAATGCAATGCGCTGATACGTAAAAACCAGCGAGAGATTGATCGCATGCTGGAAGACCTTACACGGGCCGAGAACAAGAGCAAGACTATGATCAAAGCCTCTGCCAAACGCAACGACACAAAATCAGCAAGGATGCTGGCAAAGGACTTGTATGGATGTAAGAAACAGCGCGAGCGGCTCAACGTTTCCAAAGCCCAGCTCAACTCGGTCATGTTGCAAGTCAACGAAGCGTTTGCGCTGCGCAAGATTGAAGGAACAATGAAGTCGAGTACTGGCGTCATGAAAGAGGTCAACTCGCTAGTCCACCTACCTGAACTCATGGGCACAATGAACCAGCTCAGTCAAGAACTCATGAAAGCCGGGGTTATTGAAGAGATGGTTGACGACACGTTGGATGTGATGGAGGAGAGCGGCCTTGTTGACGAAGAAGAGGCGGAGGGGGCGATCGACGCTATCCTGAGCGAAGTCACTGGTGGCAAGCTCGGTATTGTTTCCGATGTGCCTCAAGAAATGCCCTCCGCGCCAGAGCCTGAGCCTCAAAAGGAAGATGAAGAGGGTGAAGCTAATGAAGCAATGCTGGATAATATGCGTGAAAGGCTGAAGGCGTTGCAAAGCTGATGGATGAAGATGCCTTTTTTATTTTATTTTTTTGGATGATGATGATGATGACCCTGTTTTGTTATACTTATTTAACCAACTGCTTCTATTTTCTTCTTCTTCCAATCAATTGAGTGTATATTTTATAAATTTTAAACGAATTGAAACGCTTGCATGTGCATATATATGAACCGAACCTTGCCAAACTTGTCGGGAACAATGGCTGCGTGCCCCCCGCCAATTCCCCAAATCTGAGCCTCATTTCAGACATTTTGAGCCTCATTTCGATCCAAGGCCCCCAATAATCACTACGCACTAGTTTAGCGTATAACAGCACTCAATATTGGAGCTACGCTCTTTTCTTCTTTCTTTTCTTTTCCCCGCTTGGCTGCAGTATTGATATATTGCCCTCCTTTTTTTTTTTTTCTCCTTCTCTCTCTCTCTCCTGAAACCACCCCATACAGAAAACAGAACCAAAAATGTCTTCAGTTGTACCCACAAACGTCAACGCATTATCGACAGATGAAAAGCTACAAGCTATTCAGAACGTGAAATCAGAGACGGAGGCGTTGCGACAACGGATCGTCTACACCAAGAACCAAATTATGGACGCAACTCTGCCAACCTGTGCATCACATACTCCGCCTCTACTTGAGCTCAAGCTTCGAGGCAAAAACAACTTTAAAGGCCATGTTGGCAAGGTATATTCCATGAAACTAACACATGACGACCAGTACCTTGTTTCGGCGGCCCAGGACGGGTTTGTACTAGTGTGGGATGCATACACCACGAGCAAAGTCGAGGCTATCCAGCTGGCTAACCCTTGGGTGCTTTCCTGCGGAACAAGCATAGACAATAGAATCATTGCCACTGGTGGGTTGGACAATGTATGCACGCTCTACCCTTTCCAAGAACCAAACAGCCAACAAGAAGATACCGGCACAACATTGCGAAAACGCAAGTCCGAAATCAAACCTCGTACCCCCCTTGCCATCCTAAAGGGCCATAAGGGCTTCATTTCACAGATTGAGTTTATGGATAATAACAAACTGGTTACTGCATCCGCGGATATGACGTTTGCAACATGGGATATAGAATCCGGCGATCGATTGCAGGAACATGGCGACCATTTGGGCGATGTCAACAGTATCAGCATCTCACCCAAAGACCAGGCCATGGTTGCAACCGGCAGTTCCGACAACACGGTCAAGCTGTGGGATACGCGGGTGTATCCTACCCGGCCAGTTCAGACCTTTACTGTACAGACTACAGAGGTCAATTCAGTAGACTTTTTCCCAGACGGGAACGCATTGGGTGCTGGGTGTGAAGACGGGACGTGCCGAGTGTTTGATTTGCGGAGCGATTGCCAAATTGGAATGTATAGCGAACCCGATGAGCTCAATTACCCAGTATCGGCCGTTAGATTCACCCCATCAGGTAGATTGCTTCTGGCCGGGTTCCAGGATGGATCGTGTGGGGCGTGGGACATTCTCAAATCTAGCTGGGTTTCGCAGGTGCCTGGTCACTCTGGTGCAATCACGTCGGTGCAAGTATCTAGTGATGGCCACCGTTTATATAGCTCGTCGTGGGATTCTACATTACGAGCATGGGAGCCGTAGTTTATTATATTACTTTGCATGTTTCCTTCTAGCTCTCTCTTTTTTTTTTTTTTTTTTTTTTCCTTTTTTAATACTGTTTTAATAATTAAATATACATTCTCTCAATTAAAATCACTTCTTTTTGACAAAATCCCATAGACTCTTCAAGACAGAGTCTGGGAAGGTAAACAGGTCAAAGCGGAATTCGCCAGCATCTGCGTCATTCTTGACGTACATTTCGTCAGTTCGGTTATCGTTAATCATTTCCACCACCTTGGCCATGTCATCTTCAGACAATGACTGTAGGCCCTGTGCCAGCTGCTCCAAATCAATGCCAGCCTTTTGGTGAGTCTTGCTCTTTTTCTTAATTTTCGTATCGGCTTCTTCGCTCTTTCTCTTGTCGCCGGTTTCTACGGGAGCTGGTAAGGCTCCAGCTGCTGCTGCTGCTGCTGTTGAGGCTGTTGCTGGGACTGGGGTGCTGTTGTTTGAAGGAGAAGGAACCGGCCCACTTTCAGCCAACAGCCGCAGCAAGTTTGGCTTGTTTGTTGGAACGCTTATCACCTCCTGTGCTGTGTATTCGTTTGCTTGGAAATTCAAATCATGTCGGATGGTTCGTTCCCCGGCTCGATCAGCCAGGTGCAGGATAATAAACATTTCAAACTCACCCCAGCCTTGCTCTTCAATAAAAAACGGCGGCTTCTTGACCACTCTTGTTGGATTGGCAAACGTTTCGTGTAGTTTGTACGTCACCTTGTCAAAGATGGTAGCTGGAACTTCCTGTCCGTTCTGATCGAGCACCGTGATTACAATGCTCCATTTTCGCATTGGAAAGCCGTCTTGTGCTGGAATGTCTTCCATCACATTCTGCTTGGTGACAATTTTCACCGTTCGTTGGACTGTCTGTGATGTGTATGTGTGTTAGTATCATGATATATATAAAATGAAATAAAAGGAAAAATGGCTTACTTCCGGCATTTGTCTTGTCGCGTTTTTTGATGTTTTTTTTTTTTTTTTTCCTGTTTACTTTATTATCGGTACGAGGAATCCAATGGCCCAATTCGGTGTATTAGTAACGGGGCGTTGGCGACGTAGATGGAGGGGGGATGGTGTGTATCTGGGTGTATAAATAAATCCAATAGAACGCCGCTATAAGGAGTGATTGGAGGTTGGGCTGTCTTCTTCTTGTTGTTGTGTGGTGATTATTTTTTTTTTCCTATGTTTCTTGCGTTGGGAGTTTTAATTGGGAGTTTTTTTTTTTTCTCTGTGCGATCCCAGGTTGTGAGCCGTTCCCCGTTTAATGGGGAGGTAAAAATAGCGCGTAACGTTGGTAGTAGTTGCCTCTTTCGGAAGAAAAAAAAAGTTAAAATAGTCCTTAACACGTGCTGTTAATATTGCGATACGGTTTGGTGCCAGTATAATCAAGGTCGTATCACCTAAATACCCAACGAGTTTGTAGTCAGCTAGAATGAAGCGAATGAAGCGTCACTCAAAGAAGGGCTCCATTTTATCACTTGCTATGCTACATTGTGGTTGTGTCACGTCCCCCATCCCGAAAATCATGTGGGGAAATGTGGCTGGGACGGATGGCTATATTATTTGCCTTAGGGGCATCAGCAGTTTTATACAGAGATACTGAAGTGAGGATTTATGGTTTCTATCAAGGAGTGAACTCTCTCGATAGCTCATATATTTAGAACATTCACACTACAACACGCCAATACTAGCCGCAATAGCAATGGCTACCCCCATGGTGGTAATCCTTGGTTTAGTGATCTGACTTGAATTCTTGACAGAATCATGCTCTTGGTCACTTTTCTTGTGCTCTTCCGGTGTATTAGGTTCGTAGTTGTCATCACCGCCATATTCTGGGTCTTCATACTCATCTGAGCCTTCTTTATTCTGAACACTTACCGCATCTTCTCCATCTCCATCTCCATTCGAAAAATCGATCATTACCATATCCTGGCGAGTTTGTGGGTCATCTTGAGTTGTTGACGCGTCGATGGCGCGGCTGATACGGTCGTACCGCGATATCTCGCCAGCGATGGAGACTGACTGGACCTCGACATCCCACTTTGACCCTCGGTACCGCGCATAGTTGTCCATCCAGGCCCTTTGGTACATATTGAGCGTACGGTGTGGCGCATCAATCCTTTCTGTTGGTCCAGTCATGTTGTGGGTTACGATATACGCCATGCCGTCCTCGAGTTCCCCTTCCTCCTCGTCCTTGTCAACCCCCCTGCTGCCATAATCTTCCGACTCATTGTACTGGGCGTGGACTAACGCAAAACATAAAAGCAGAATTAAAGCCAGTCTGGAAAGCATTGGTAGTTTTTAGCAAAAATGTTGTTACTGTGGTAATGATGGAAATAAGCGCGCGCTATTATTACTATTATTATTTTTTTTTCTACTCACATATGCCCGAGTGCGGCTTTAACGTTGTGCGCGATGCTGATATAAGCATCGCCACCGCCGGCCGTGTCCCCCACGACAGGTGGTTTACCGGCATCAGAGTCGGTACAAATCTGGGCGTTGAGAGGGATGGACCCCAGAACTTTGATACCGCGCCGATCGGCCTCTCTTACTGCGCCGTCGTGGCCAAAAATGTGGGTTTCATGGGAGCAGTTTGGACAGATAAACATGCTCATGTTTTGAACCAGCCCAAGCACGGGAATGTTCACTTTTTCAAACATGTCAATACCCCGCACCGCGTCAATAAGCGCGATATCCTGCGGAGTGGACACGACAACCGCGCCGTCGACCACGACCTGTTGTGCTAGTGTGAGCTGGACGTCGCCGGTACCAGGCGGCATGTCAAGCACCAACACGTCCAATTCGCCCCATTCCACTTCAAACATGAGCTGTTGAAGCGCTTTTTGGACGAGCAGGCCACGCCACGCCACTGCCTTGTTTGGGTCGACTAGAAACCCCATCGACATTGCCTTGATACCGTAGTTTTGTTTCGGGATGAGCATACCGTCGTCGTTGATGTCGGGCTCGCCGGATAGGTTGAGTAGACGGGGGATGGACGGGCCAAAAATATCAACATCTAGTACACCAACGTTCAGACCTTGGCTGTACAACCCCAGGGCGAGGTTCACCGACACTGTGGATTTCCCGACGCCACCTTTCGCTGAGGAGACAATGACCACCTTCTTCACGCCCTTGATTTTCTTCTTCTCGACAATTTTCTGACCCGGTCGGGATCGTGGCATGTTCTGTTTTTGTCGCGGTAGGCCCTTTTTTTTGGTTTGTGGTTGGTACAGTGTTAGTCAATTTTTTAAGAAACCTAATTACATACAAGTGGGTTTTCATGCATTCGACGGGCCGAGGTTGAGAATGATCGTTTCTGTTGCAGGCGTTTGACGGCGTCCACGATGGATTTGCTTGGTGCGTTCCACTCCGACTCGATCGACTTCCACGGGATAGCGCCCATCAGCTTCTTATCGTCCACCGAGATGCCCTTCTCACTCGCCAATTCTTGGATACGCTGCTCAATGTCGCTGTCGTTGGCAACCGACACTTTCGAGGCGAGTTCGCTGAGCAAGGCAATCTGTTGGTTCTCCTTATCAATCAGATCCTGGCGGTCGCCATACTGCTCGATAGCTTTGTTGCTTTTCTTGATCATTGACTGGATAGTGTTGTAAAAGGCAATGTCTGTGGAGACTGACCCTGGCTTGTCGAGATTGGCGTTCTTGATGTTGCCGAGCACCGACCGAATCACATTCTTCCGTGGGGCGTCGCCCGATTTCATCGCCGCTTTGAGCGATTCACGGACATTGGCCATGACTGGCGGCTCGCCCGAGACAAACCGAACGCCACGTCGAGCGGTAATCCGCAATGGCTGGTAGAGATTGCTAAGCATTTTGTATTTTTGTTGTTGTTGTGAAAGAGAGAGAGAGAAAAGAGAAGAGAAAAAAAATTTCGCTCCCAACTAATGTCGACGATAACGAAACGGTTCAGCTCAACAATCTATGCGCTATCCACCAGCCCGGGGAAAAGCGCAATTGCGATTGTGAGAGTATCAGGCGGGGGGTGTAAAGAAGTGTATACCGAGTTGACGAGACGGGCCTCACTCCCCACGCCTCGTAGAGCCACAACAGCTACACTCTACTCGAACAAAAACGAGGTGCTTGACCATGCACTCGCTCTCTACTTCAAAGGCCCCAGATCGTATACCGGGGAGGATCTGCTAGAATTCCACCTTCACGGCGGGCAGGCCGTGGTCCGCAGTGTGTTGGATGCCATCAAGCAGACCAAACGGACAAGGTATGCCGAAAGTGGCGAGTTTACGAAACGGGCATTTAGGAATGATCGTCTTGATCTGACTGAAATTGAAGGGATTAGGGATATCATTGATGCTGAGACCGAGTCGCAGCGGAAAGCCGCGGTGGCAGCGGCTGGCGGCTCGACGCGGCTGTTGTATGATGCGTGGCGCGCCGAGATTGTGCGGAATATGGGCATGCTCACCGCACTCATTGACTTTTCTGACGACAATGCCGATGTTACAGGCACGTTATTCGCCGACGTGAAGGCCGATATTACAAAACTCCTGGACGAGATTTTGCTACATTTGGAACACGCGCAGCGCGGTGAGCTGCTATTCAGCGGAATCAAGATGAACTTGTTGGGCCCGCCAAACGCTGGCAAGTCTTCTCTACTAAACATTATTGCGAAGCGAGAAGCGGCAATCGTGAGTAGTATACCTGGAACGACCCGTGACGTTCTCGAAGTGGGGATGGATATTGGCGGGTACAAAATTCTAATGGGGGACACGGCGGGCCTGCGAACGCTGGAGTCGCTAGGTAACGATGATCACGGGATGATTGAACATGAAGGGATTAGGCGAGCCAAGGAGAGATTCAGGTTGGGGGATCTGGTGGTGTGCGTTCTGCCGGTGGATGAGCCGCTCGCACCAGACGTGCTGACGGAGATTCAAGAGCTGCAGAAGGAAAAGCAAATCATCGTTGCGTTGAACAAGTGCGATGTTCAGGAGACGATAAACATTGATGAATACAGCAAACTTCTTTGTATACCATCCGACATGATCGTCCCAGTGTCATGCAAAACTCAGCATAACGTGGCCGCATTGATCGAGAAGATCACAACGTGTTGTGGCGAACTGACAATGTCACTGGACGGTGGACCCCCGCCAATCGCCGCTTCGCAACGTATCCAAGACTTGCTCCAGTTTGACGTGATTCATGGACTGGAAACGTTTTTGGAGGCGGATGATGTGGTTATCGCCGCTAGCGAATTGCAAGTTGCGATTGACGGGATTGGCAAGATTACTGGGAAGGGAGTAGGTGTTGAGGAGATCCTAGGGGTGGTTTTTAGTAGCTTTTGTATTGGAAAGTAGCCTGCGCGTTGGTAAGAAAAAAAAGAAAGTGCTGTGCCCACAGCCATGTTCAAGCCGCACCACGCAAACAACTGTCTCACAACTGTCTCACAACTGTCTAAAACGCACAAACGGGGGGGGTAAATAAATATATTATTCAAAACTACAGTCTTCACTGGGCACGTACGAGCACTTTTTTTTTTCTTTCTTCATTCATATTCTATCAGACAACTCCCATTCTTTTTCTTCATTCTTTCTAAGCGTTTGAATTCTTTCGAGCCCCAGCAGTTTCACGTTCCAAATACTCTGCAAACGAGCTAGCAAACGATTCGCCAGGAATGTTATTACTGGATTGGGAGCGACGAGGAGAGCTGATTCCCGATGCTGGATCTGCTCTAGCCAGCCCCGCCTGTACTTTTTGTTCCTCGTCCCACCCCAACATGCTGGAGATGAGCTGCAGCACTTGGAATTTCTTGGAGTCGCCGCGTGGAATGGTGAGGAAGGAGATGAAGAGATTGGTTACTAGTTCTTTATCCACAGTCTCACCGCCCTCGCTATCTTTCTTGACAAACTTTAATGCCTTTGTCAAATGTTCATTTAGAATCACTGCTTCATGCCGCAGCTTGCCAATAAACAGTCCCTTTTCTTTAACCTCGTCTTGTAGTGGCTGGACCAGGCTTGCTTCATGCTGGAGTTCTTCCACTTTACTAGATAGTTGTTTCGTTTCCTTTTCTGCGCTGTCTACTCTAACTTGGAGCGATTGATTGAGTTGGTCCAGCTCACCAAGTTTCTTGGTATAGTCCAGAGCTCTAGTTTCCAGCTGGTTTGTGGTTTGATCGAGTTGTGTCTGGAGGCCGTCTCGCTGGAGACGAAACTGCTCGGCGTATTGGGTCTGCGAAGAGACATGGTCCTCGAGCTCGGCGATTTTGGAAGTGAACCCATCACGTATCAACTTTTCCTCTCTCAGGGCAACCTCCAAGTCTTGTACATTCTCCGACTCTTTCCGCGCCGAATCCTGTGCCTTTTGTCGTTCTCTAACCAATCCATCTCGCTCCTTTTGCCATTTGGTGTAAAATTCATCAGAGTCTTTTCGAAGCCGGGATAGTTCAGTGGTCAAGTCTGACTGGTCTTTGGAGGACTGGATCAGTTCAGTCTTTAGCTGTTCTATAACCCGCTGCTGGTCAGCCTCTTTTACATCGCGGGATTCTAGTTCATTCTGGCATTCTTTTAGTGCTGCAGAGTCCTTGGCTAGCCGTTCTCCAAGAGTATTTTTAATGATTGAGATTTTGCCTAATAGTTCTCCGTATGACGTTTCAGCTTCCAACCTGCCTTGCTCGCTAATTTCGAGCTGCTGTTTGAGAGAGTTGATTTCTTCATTCTCGGTTTTTACGGATGTATCTTTCAACTGCTCGCGGAGCTGCCCAATCTCGTCCTTTTGTTTTGCAACGAGCCCTTCAAATTCTTGTGTCTGCACAGAATCGACTGATTCAGTAACGGCTGTAGTTTCGGGAGTTGACTCTGGCTCTGGATTTGATGTTGACTCTGGTTCGGCCCCATTCGACTGCGGTAGGTCTTCTGTTTTTTTCTTTTCGTTAGTATTGGCATTGTTAGCGCCGCCGCTTCCACCACCGCCTTTTTTGTTCTTTTTGCCCATATTGTTTCTTCTGTCTTGTAAGGATGAAAAAGAGGAGGGAAAAAAACGTGGCTCAATTTCCCAACTTCCCAACCTGCGTGACGCTTTTAAACTTTTTCTCTTCTCTTTTTGCCGTTTTTTTTTTTTTTTTGTTATTTTTTTTTGCGCGTTTAATTTTTGCCTTTTTAACACGCACTTTTTTATTTTTAAAAAACAAGCAACAATGCCACCTAAAGATCTCAGGGCGCATTTTGGCCAGAAAGAGACCCGAGCTAAACGCAAGGCGGTTGTTGAAGATGAAGATGACGATGATATTGAAGTCATTGAGCCCAAGAAGCGCAAAACCGCGGCGTCCAAGGCCAAGAATGATGATTCCAAAGAGGTAACCGCGTCTGAATTTTTCAGTAGTGGGCGATCGACTCGTTCAAAAGGGAAGGCGCAATATGTCGAGATTGATGATGACGACGACGACGTGATGGAGGAAGCGGCACCACCGCCACCGCCAAAAAAGAAGGCCGCCCCCAAAAAACCGGCCGTCACTCCCAAAAAATCGACTGCGGGTAAGAACGAGGCTAATGCTGTTCTCAAGGAGATTCCAGACGCCCCATTGGATAGCGTCATGGACCCTGAGGAAGTCAAGAGAGCTGGGTTTGTTCCATCTAGTCAAGCTACTGGCGCGTTTGTCGTGCCCGATGCCGCGCCAAACTGCCTTGCTGGTATGACCTTTGTCTTTACTGGTAACTTGGAAAACCTTGGCCGTGAAGAAGGCAAGGATATTGTACAACGATATGGCGGTAAAGTCACGTCTGCAATCTCGGGCAAAACCAATTGCGTGGTCATTGGGGAAAACGCGGGTCCGAAAAAGGTTGAGAAAATCAAGAGTGGGAATATCAAGGCCATTACCGAAGAAGGGTTCGCTGAGCTGCTACGACGAATGCCTCCTGATGGGGGCGATGACGAAGCTGCTACCAAAGCTGTTCAAGCTCAGCAACGCGAAAAGGAAAAGGCTGAACAAGATGCCGAAAAACTGGCCGCTCAGATGGATATGGAAGAAAAGAAGGCACAGGCCAAATCCAAAGAGAAGGAAAAGGTGTATGGCGAATCTGCTAAACCTTTCCGAGACTCGGCTGCCAATGACCTGTGGACTGTAAAGTATGCCCCCAAAACTATGAAGGAAATTTGCGGCAACAAGAAACAAGTTGAAACGTTGAAAGAGTGGCTGGAAAAGTTTGATGGTCAACGAAGTAATGGGTTTGCAGACAAGGGTTACCTACGGGCCGCGCTGATTAGCGGGCCGCCGGGTATTGGCAAGACAACTGCTGCTCATATCGTCGCAAACAGTTTGGGGTACGACGTGTTGGAATCCAACGCGTCTGACACGCGTTCCAAAAAACTTCTTGCCGATACCGTTGCAACCCGTCTTGATAACAAGTCATTGTCTGGGTTCTTTGGCGAAAACAAGAGTGAAGACAAGAAGCGGGTGTGTCTGATTATGGATGAGGTGGACGGTATGAGTGCCGGTGATCGTGGTGGTGTTGGCGAAATGGCCAAACTCTGCCGGGAAACCAAAATCCCGCTAATCCTGGTATGCAATGATAAGGGTCTGCCAAAGATGCGACCGTTTGATAAGCCCACCTTGGACCTGCCATTCCGACGTCCACGAGCTGCCGAAATCAAGTCCCGCATTATGACAATTTGTCATCGGGAAAAGCTTAAAATTGATGCTAATGCGATTGACAAAATGTTTGAAGCTAGCGGCAATGATTTGCGTCAGCTCATCAACATGATCTCCACATTTGCCAGCAACAGCTCGAATCTAAACTTTGACGACGGCATGACCATGGCCAACGACTGGTCCAAAAATACTGCATTGAAACCGTTTGATATCATTGGTCGGCTAATGACCAACAAGATTTGGTCGGGCGCGAACCAGATTTCAATGAACGATAAACTTGACATGTACTTTTTTGACCACGATTTTGTTCCTCTATTTGTGCAAGAAAACTACACGAGCTATGGTTCGGCGCATGTGAGCAGCAAAAAGACACAGATGGAACAGACCTGTCTCGCAGCCGAATCTATTTCGGACGGTGATATGGTTGACCGTATGATCCACGGCCCACAGCAGCATTGGACTCTAATGCCAGTCCACGGTGCAATGTCCACCGTCATTCCATCCTACCACGCTCATGGAGCGTTGGCCTCATCGGGTGGATGGGGCGCCGGATCTGCATTCCCGTCGTTCTTGGGCAATTTGTCAAAGGGTAACAAGTACAAGAAGCTGCTACAGGAGATTCAATCGCACGTGCGGCTGCGAGTCAGCGCCGATAAACAGGAATTCCGCCAACAGTACCTGCCATTGTTAACCGATAAGCTACTCTCTCCATTTAGCCAGAGTGAGGTTGAAGAAGAAGGCGAGGATGCGGTTATGACTGTTATCCAATTGATGCATGAATACTACTTGACTAAAGAAGACTGGGGTGTGATTATGGAGTTGAACCTTGGCGATGCCGAAAAGAAGGTCAAGGATATTCCAACCAAGATCAAGACTGCATTCACCAAGCAATACAACACATCTGATGCCCCTGTGCCGTTTATGCGAAGCGCAAACGCACTGAAACCAGCCGCTAATACCGTCACTGCTACCCCAGATTATGAAGGCGCGTTTGCAGACGACGATGATAAGAAGAATGACGACGACAAGAATGCTAACGATGATGATGACATCTCCAAGGATAAGTACATCAAAGCCACAAAGCCTAAAAAGAAGGCGGCACCAAGAAAGAAAAAGTAGTAGCATACATACCCCCCCTTCTTTTTTTTTGTTCTTTTGTTATTTATGTAGTCCTTTTCAACCGTCTTGCTTTGACTTCCAGCTCTTTTGACCACTCGTCCACCTGTTTTGTAATCTTTTCCAGCTCGTCGATATGTTCTTCTAGTTGATCCACTTGCGCGCAGTACTTGAGAATATCATTGTTGCAGCGGCGCAGGTACTCTCTATCCACGTCCAGGACCGAGCTTTGGTCGGCTAGGTTCGCGTATTTATTTGTAGCGTTGATGTTGATACGTTCGGCCACCTCCATGCTGTTTGTCGTGCAGTCTGCGTCTGCATCGA